>MU377153.1:0-77913 GCA_022495195.1 Xylaria digitata
AAAAAATATATATTTAAAAAAAAATGCTAAAAAGTTTAGCTATTAATAAATTAACTTTAAACTATATATAAATATATATATATAAATTTAATAAGTATAGCTATTATAAAAAATATAAAGCTTGTTTAATAGTTTAAAAAAATTAGCAGCTAAATAATAAAAAAAAAGATATTTATATTAATATTTTAATAAAAAGATTTTTTAAAACGTTAATTGCTATAGCTGCTAAATTTAATTTAAAATTTAAACAATATAACGTTATAAACATATTTGTTAACGCTAAATTAAATAAAAAAATTTATATATATATGCTTTTAAGCTATTAAAAGCTAAATATTGTTATAAAATTTTTGCAAGCTTTATATAAGTTATAAAAATTTTTTTTGCTATAGCAAAAAAAAATTATTAAGTTATTAAAAAAAATAAGCTTTTAACTAATATTTTATAAACTTTGTTATTTTTTATATAATAACATATTTTTTTTTATATATATTAATAATATAATTATTACATATAAAAAATTAAGTTAGTTAATAGTTAATAAAGCAATTGCTGCTTTAAAAGCCTGCTATAATTTAATAAAAAAAAACGATTTATAATAGTTTTTAAAAATAAAAATAATTTATAACTAAAAAAAAAAGCTAATTTAGCTATTTTAAGCTTTTTATATTAAAAAAATAGCTAAGCTTTAAAATAATATTTTTATTATTTATGCAAACATTTTAATAAAGATTAAAAAGCTTTTTTTATATAAAAAAAGCATACTATTTTGCAGTATTAAACGTTATTAATAAAAAACTGAATTAATTTTATATGCTACAATAATTACTTGCTTAAATATAACGTTTACTGCTTTTTAATTAGCTTAATTTAATTATAACTTTTTTTTTAAACATTATAAAGCAGCTAATAAACTTTTTACTTATTTATTATTTAGTTAACATTTAGTATTACAATTTAAAAATAAAAACAATTTTGTAATAGCAAGTAATACTTTTTTTATTAATAATACTTTAAATAAAAAAAGCTTTTAAACTTATATTATAAAGCTTTTTAAAAAAATAATTAAATAGCAAGCTAATAAATAAAATATAATAATTATTTTAATTATTAAAATTAAGCTTTTTGTTTTAATATAAACAGCTAAAAAAGCAATATATATTAATAAATTTATTAACAAGCTAAAAATAAAGCTATATAACTAGCATATTAAAATTTAATATAATAATTAGCAAACTATTAGCTTTATTATAAAAAAGCTAGCTATATTTTATATAAAACTTTATTATATAAACATTTATAATTATTAGTTGCGTTAAAAAAAAAAAAAAAAAACTATATAAATAATTTATATATTTATTAATAATATAATTATAAATAGTTTAATTAAAATATTATTAACTTAAAAATAAAAAACTTTTTTAAATTAGCTTAAATTAATAAAGCTTATTTAAAAAATAATTATTTAATTAAGCTTATTAATTACGTTAAAAAAGTTTAAAAATTTAATTATTAATAAAAAATTAGCTAAATAACTAAATTAAATATATATATAGCTTACAGTTATAAGCTTATAAAACAAAAATAAAAAAATTAAAAATAAAACAAAATAATATTTATTGTTTAAAAATAACTTAAATATAAACTAAATTAATATTTTAAAAAACAAACGATTTTATTATTAAAATAGTTTAAGCTTATTTATTTTTATTTTTGTTTTTAAGCTTTTTAGCAAGCTAAAAAAGCGTACAAATAGTATATTAAAAATTAGCTATTTAAAATGCGTTAGCATTATTATTTTTAAAAGCAGCTTATAAAGCATAAACTGTTTTATAAATATTTGCTAAACTATTATATATTAATATATTAATAAGCTTAGCAAAAAAAAATAAATTTATATAAAAAAACAAATATGTTTAAAAATATAATATAAACAGCGTAAGCTATTATTAGCAGTTTTTTTGCAAGCTTTTAAAAAGCAGCTTTAAAAAGCGCTTTTTATATAATAAAAACAAAACGTTTTTTTAAAAACTTTTAAAAAAGCTAGCTTGTTGCTGTAGCAAGCGTATAAAGCGCTGCTAAAGCAAACAAATAAAAAAAAAGCAACAGGCATAACAGCAAAAGCTTTAGCTGTAGCAAAAAACAAAACTGGCAGCAAAACTAGCAATATAATAATTATTTGCTTAAAAATAATAATAAAAATATTAAAAATGTTTAACAAAAAGCTAGTTATATTAAAAATAATAATAATAATAATATAAGCTTTTTATATAAAAGTAACAAAAACGTTAGCTATATTTATTTAATAATAAATTTTTTTTATTTATATATAGCTTATTTATTAAAAGCTTAAAAATAATAAAAAAAAAGCTTAACTATAATAAGCTAGCTATAGCTTAACAAGCGTATAAAAATTTTTTTATTATTATTATTTAAAAACAATAATAACGTTAATAATAAAAAGTTAACGCTTATATTAACAATATATTATAAGCTTATTTAATATATACTTATTAAAAAAAAAAGCAGCAAAATTAATAATTATAACTATAAAAAAAGCGTATAATAATTATAACTAATTTATTATAATTAGCAAGCTGCTTATTATATAATATAACGCTTATAATAAACTATATGCGCACATATATATAAAAGTTAATATTTATAAAAAAAAAAAGCGTTAATTATTAACAATTATAAATTTGTTAATATAAAAGCATTTTATATACTTATAAAATAAACGTATAATAATTTTAAATATTTATAATAAAAATATTATTAAAGCTAAAAAGCTTTTAAACTAATAAGCTTTTTGCAAAAAACTATATAGCTTATAAATATAAGCGCAAAAGCTTAACAAACTTATTGTTATATAATAATAAGCTAATATTTAAATATTAATAAGCTTTTATTTAGTATATTATAATATAATATGCACGCTTTATATAAATAAGCTTAATGCTTATTATTTATATGTTATTTATTTTTTATAAGCAACGCTATTATAATAACGTTTTTTATAAAAGTGTATTAAATTATACTAAATAATAAAATAAAAAATGCAAGCTTATAAAGCATAAATAAAAAGATTACTATTATTTAAGCTATTAGTTGCGTTAATAATTAAGCATTAAGGCTAGTTTTGGCGTATATATAAACTATTGTAAATTCAGGCTAAAATAAAAGATAAAGCTATACAACAACATATGGCGTAATAGCAATACACAAAAATCCAACAAAGGGAGGGGGTTGTGACCCAAGGGGTTTGCTTACCGACTAGTTCTGTAGTCGCGAACATGGAAACAGCGCAGAACGTGATGATTATGGTGAGATTATCTGGACCCTTTTACAGTCCCCAAAATGTTATCGTGCAGTCGACGGCACGAGAAGTCTGCCTGCTACGGAATGCAAACCTTAAACCAGCAGATAGTGCAGGTCAGTACTTACGCTACTTAAAACGCATGTGACTCTGCTTTCCTATGTTCTTGATGTGATTGAATTTGTGGCTATGCAAGAGGTTGAGCGCTATATGCGCTATGATGCGCTATAAGTACTTGATATTTATAGGTGACTACAGGGGACCACGTGCTATATTATAGTGTGATGCCTTGCCATCATTTCAGTCGTTGGATGTTTCAACTATACTTAGGTTAGTATATAATATGTATTGGATATGTGTGAGTGTTAGCTTAGGTATTATTAAAGCTGTATTTGCCTAAAACAAAGATGCGTTCAGAATATTGGATTTACGTGGCATTTAATACTTGCGGACTGTCCTGTTATCGCTTTATTATACAGTACCTATGGCTACCTTACTACTATTGATTATTAGTAGCCGTTTTAAAGAATTCGGTACATCTGAACCCGACTTCTAGCGCCGATGGTCAAGATCAAGCTGACAAGGTTCGATTCCATTAGATGTTAAATGGCCGAAATATTCGGCCGCCGTGAATATGCGGACTTAGACGGGCAAAGAGACTATTGCTCACCCCTAAAACCGAAGGGGGTGAGCATGGCATTCTCCAGATCGGGATATGCTGTTTTCTCCCAAGAATGAGTCTTTTTCTACAGCGGCTCTCTGAAAGTCCCGTCCACGTTTTTTTAAGGCAGGAATATCTTTATTACACAAAGCATGATCTGTGCTCAAACCTATGAGCAAAAAATAAGTAAAAATTATTCTTTAAAAGATAACCTATTTCTTAATATTATATAATGTTGGCAGTTTATTTAGTTCGAAACCCGTTTTTATATATTACCTTCTATCGTAAAGGTACTTCAGCCTCAACACAAAACGGACGGGACTTTTCGAGAGTGACTTTACGTTCATCAGCCACTTTCGTCTTTTTAAGAGCGAGTAAACATTGCGCATGAATCTCGCATCACCTGTCTCCCTTAAGCATGGGTAGTCTTCAGACTGAAGATCGGCAATGGCCCAGCCTGCCTGCAAAGATCTTCTTCTTTCAATCTTATCCGCTGATTTGGAGCATCGGTATTTGTTGGATAGCATACCAACTTCTTCACATAGCTTGGAATATCTCGCGCTTTCATCCGCTGGCGAAGATACCGGGGCCGCGGTTGGCCGCGGCCACATATTGGCTCGAGTTCTACTACGATGTCGTTCTTTTCGGTCGTTATACAGGACGTATTGAAAGAATGCATAAGGAATATGGTACAATCTTCTCTCTCCTTCGCTCCCAAATTCGCCGATTCTCACGGCCTAGATATGACTACTATAAGTATTGATGCATGAATTGAAGGCCCGATTGTTCGCATTAGTCCGAACGAAGTGCATTGTAACGACTTCCGGTTCATCGAAGAGACCTACGCTTTAGGCGGAAGAAAGAGAGACAAGCCTGTCCACCAAGTAAGGGGCAGCGATGCGTAACTCACCCCTCCCCCTTTTGGGCACTTTTTACCCCTGTGAATATTCATGACTTGCCGGCCCCACGTCTCTTTGCTAAATCCCGATTCCGGAGTGTTTTGTCAACTGACATTGAACCTAGAGCAGTAGGTGCTATATTCTCGACCGCAGATCACGACGTCCACCGCATGCGCCGCAGCGCTCTTAGCAAGTTCTTCGCGCACGGTCAGATAGCCCGACTGGAACCAAAGGTTGAAGTCCTCGTCCGACGGCTGTGTGACAAGATCCTAGCGCAAGGCGGCGGTGACCCGTTTGACATCGCTGATGCGTACAGTTGCTTCAGTTCCGATGTGATATCTGAATATTGCTTTGGCGAGAGTTTCGGCTTCTTGATTCAGGATTCTTGGTTACCCAATTTTCGGGGCCCGCTGTACTCATTGATCAAACCGGTCTATCTCTTCCGTTTCTTCCCTTTCCTCAAGCAACTCAGCATCGTAGCGTCGAGGTAACACGGGATCCGCGTGCAAGGCGTTTATTAGAGACTAGGTGGTAACACGCATCACAGTATTTCCAGCTTGTTTTCAAAAGAACTAGCCTTGCTCATCAAGACAATTACGGTTCGCGTGATTATTCTAATCAACTGTGCTTTTACTGGGAGCTGATTTCAGACCTTAGACGGACCTCCCGAACCGGATCCAGAAAATCAAGGACGATCGCGCCGCCGGCATGATTAGGGAGACCATGTTCAGTTCCCTTCTCGAATCGGACCTCCCCCCGGACGAAAAGTCCATCACACGACCCACGGACGAAGCTGCTGCCATGCTCGTCGCCGGATCCGAAACTGTCAGCTGGGCCCTAACAGTGATAACGTACCACCTTCTCTCGCAGCCTGAAAAGCTAGAGCGATTGGCAGCAGAATGCAGGTCCCTCCTCCTCGACCCCTCGTCCGAGCGCTTACCGGGGTGGTCCAACCTCGAGCAGCTGTCGTATCTCCGAGCCGTCATCCTCGAGGGCCTTCGTCTATCGTATGGCGTATCCAGCCGAAGCTCCCGGATTGCGCCCGACGAGGACCTGGTGTATCGAGGTGAGTGGACACCCCCAGATTCTTCAACTCCCGTCGCAGTCACGTACGTCGTACCAAGGGGGTACGCTGTCGGGATGTCTTCGGTCCTCATGCACCACGACGAAACCGTGTTTCCGCTTTCGCACTCTTTTATCCCCGAGCGATGGATCGACGAGAGCAAGCAGCCTCGAAAGGACTTGGAGCGGTATCATCTATCCTTTTCCCGGGGTAGCCGAGCCTGTCTCGGCATCAAGTGAGTGCTCCGCTGTTCAAGCGATGAAAAATGCTGCTGACATACCCAAGCCTGGCTTCTTGCGAGCTATACCTAGTACTAGCGGCACTGGCGGTCAGGGTTCTTCCGCATATGCACCTGTTTGAAACCACGGAAGAAGACATCAAGTACGACCATGACGTATTTACCCCGGCCACCAGACTTAGCAGCAAGGGCGTGCAGGTACTTATGAGGGAATGAATAGTGTCTTATGGCATCTATAGCATCCACAGCCCTCCATTGGCTCCCCAATATTCATATCAGCTTATACATAGTTGGTTATGGGATCACTGTTTGCTTGCTACCCTCTGCTCTACAGTGATAATTATATATGGGGGAATAGAGCACCTTTGAGTCTACATTGCCCTGCTTCGAGTTTTGTATTAAGTAATACAGGATTTGGAAACAGTGAAATCTGGTGAACGCTTGATTGTATTCAAATCTGGGATCGAACTAGATATTATTAACATGTTACAATAGTAATATTAAAGAAAAAAAAACTTATTCATTAAGTTATAAATTTTATTTTTTATTTTTATTTAACTAACGCATCCCCCAATTGACTTGGCCACCCCATTGAATGGGCCACCCCCCTGCTACGTACCACGACATAACATTATATATAAACCTTTAAATAACTTTACTAATAAAAATCATAAAAATATAAAGAAAACACCATTAGATTCATAATTAAATAAGGAATCCAAATATATTAGTCTCTTTATTATATATATATTATAACAGTTTTAAAAAATAGAAAAGATTTAAAAGATTATTTTATATATATAAAAATGTATACAATTTGACAATATAATAACTTCACCAATTCTAATCGTATAATAAAATAAATTATACCGTTAGATTTGTAACTAAAAAGGGAATTCAATATTTTTTTCGTTTATTTTATAGCTAATTTATTAAGCGAGTTATTAAGCAATACGCTAATATAGCGCTAAGCAAGGATTATTTTAGCGCTTATTTTAGCGTATTGCTTAATAACTTAATAAATAAAATAGTTATAAACAAAAGGAATATATCATTGAATTCCTTTTGTAATTACAAATCTAACGATATAATTTATTTTATTATAAGAGTAAAACTCGTAAAGTTATTAAATAGTCACGTGATAAAGCATAGACGATTTTTGTATGGGTTTAAAGGGTGGCCCATTCAATTGGGTGGCCAAGTCAATTGGGGGATGCGTTATATAAACTTCTTATTTTACTTTTATTATTGTTTTGACCTTTAGTTTTATAAAAGAATTCGTTTAAACCAGTCGAACAAATACCCTAAATAAAATATATTTAGTAATTTGGCGAAGAGTATGTAAATGCTCATCGCGACCTTCTACAAACTTGGTAAGACCGTGTTCCAATCTTTGTTCTGCGTCAGCATATCATGGGTGGCATCCTCAAATGCATGATCTGATGTCAACGAATTAAGCACAAGCCAATCAGCAATATCCTTCTCATACTCTAGTTCCCAGGAACCCTTCAACATGCCCTTTGCTTCCGTGCTCGCGTCTTCCGAGCTAATCTTTGTCATCAGCTCCGAGAGGATTTTGGAGCTAGCTCTGGCCAACGTGCAAGCATCGGCCAATTTGCGGAGACGATTGAGAGCTTCGTGTACCGCACTCTGTAGGGTGTCTCGGGTTAAGTCAGATGCAGTATTAGAACGGAGCGGGTCTGTGTCATTCCCCTTCACGTTGTCATGGACAACTTCACAGTTATTCTCGACGAGAAAATCTGACTGTCTAAGGAGATACATTATCAACATTGCGGGCTCAAATATCGAGAAGGCCAGACTGCTGAGGCGTGTCTTACGACCCCCTAGCAGGTCATGCAACTTCTTGCTCTCTTCGAGCTCTCGTAGCGCCGCAAGAGCGATAGTCCGTTTTTGGTACAAGACCAGCACTCTCTTATGGGGTGGTAGGGTTAAATCAATGACTATACTACTGAGAAGCAATGGCCGGAAATTCCAACAGATCGATTCGAAGATCGATATGTGAAAGAGCTGGCGCTGCAGCGCGAGTTTTGGGAGAGTTTTGTCCCATTCTCTGTCCGGATCCAGCGCGAATGCTGGTGGTAGAGTGGTCAAGAAGTCCGCGCAGAAGCGCTCATACCGTTCCTCGGCGATTGTTATGTCGTATTCAGCATCTCCATGCGCAGAGCCGGATGTACTTCTCCAGAAGTCGGCGAGGCGCGCCTGTAGAATGCGCCCGGTGAAATCTTCGGGCATATTCTCGTCGCACCCGTCGCTCTGGGTGATGTTTGGCGGCAATAGGCGCATTTGGGGCCAGTGTCCCGGACTGACGCTATCCGGGAGAAAAGGGATGCGGTCTAGCCTCCGCGACAGCGCGCTGTCCCAGGCGTAGAGGTTGCAAAAAGCCCGCCGCCGAAGTTCCTTGTCTAGCTCGTCAAGATGCGGATTTAGCCCGGTATCATCGCCATGAATTATGCCAGCACTCTGCGCGGCTCTGATCACACGGCCGAGAGCTTCCCAACTGTCGATGGTAGTCCCATTAATCTGGCGATGTAGGCTGCAAACGGCCAAGTGTTGGACACGCAGTAGCGAACCCGTGCTATCGAGCCGCTCGCAGATGGCCTCCAGTTCGGCTGATACGAGATCGCATTTCTGGCGGATTTCGACAAGCGGCAGCCCCCGTATTCTGTCGATCGTGTGTGTCGGTGAAGGGAGAAATTCAGAGGCATAAGAGCATATTCTGAGGACTAAGACTCCAAATTCCACTTCTCTCACTGTGCTCAGCTCCCCGATATCCCACCAGCGCCGATACTCAGCTAGAAACCATGGCGAGTAAATAATTTGATGTATCCTGTATGTTTTCGAGGCAATCAGCAAGTCATCCGAACTTTGGGTTCCAGTTGAGGTTTAATCTACATGCTAATATGTCTGAAAGGGGAAATGAGTTAGGCAGGAGAACAGACCAGTTCACTTCAACAATGAAAAACTGTATCAAAAAATCCAAAATCGGCCTATCTGGCATGTTCTCGGCGTTTCTCTGCACCTCTTCAGCGACACTCGGACTCAAGTGAGGCCCACCATACTCGCGGCTATCTGCACATATGTCAAACTGTTTATGATGAGCACCGTCAGTTGTATCCCACCCCCTTTCTTTTTCATATTATGATGGTGAACAAAACAGTCTCACCTTGCGTATCAGAGCCAATGTGTTGCAATTACTGTCTTCATAATATCCAAACAAACGAGACAGGAAACCGATTGAGTACCCCTTCCCAGGATGCTACCCTACTCTTACTAGGCCGAACTAGAATCATTGCATAGGCAGGATTCACGTTGGTCTAATCAAATTCTATGACTCTTTTGAGTCTTGTTGTACGCAAGGCTCTCTCGTGAAGCCGACTTGTTTGATAAGAGGTTTGCTTCCAATAGGTGAGCTAAGGCTTGGTTAAGCCTCATCCCTATCTTGTTAACCATCCACCTGCCCTAAGCCAATACCATATTTTTTACTCAAGTCACAACTCCTCTGGAGAACGGTATGTGTGTTGGCGACCATGGTGTACTGGCTTGACGTAAGGGAGCTCTCGCAGGGAAATACAGCGTATTAGGATAAATATGTACATAAAATGTAATACTGTGGAAGTTTACTATGCTTCACCTTGCTACGCACTCTCTCTCATGTATAAGGGGATTAAAATAACACGGAGTCATATGGTCAAGCTATTCAGGCGCCACAGCCCTAACCATGTTCTCAAAGCCCCCTTCCGGCATAGTTTAGCAGGGATCGTCAGGAGCAACTTCTCTGACAATTACTATCTGAGACAGATGGATTCAGCTGAGGCAAAAGATATTGGAGACTGAAAAGTCAGCCTCGGCCCTACGCTCAGCTCTGATATCTTCGGTGACCCCATTCGACGGCTCTTAGCCTGACATGAGCCTAAGCTTTCGATGTAGTGGTCTTGGGTCCGATGACACTCGTAAAAGCCCTAATCGTACGAGGACATCTACGAAAATAGTAATTTGTCTATGTCTCATGAGGCTAAGTTGTTCTAATTTGATATTCTCTAACTGTGTAGGCAGAGGCAACCATGTACTTAATGTGGTGTGGTTTTCGTTTGATACCATATTTTCCTCATATAAATTGATGAAATTCTCGTGTAATGGTATGACTTTCTCAACTCACCATCCGCCCTCTCTCGTTTCTTATCTGTACCTTGATCATTGACCTGCCACTCAACATGCTATTCGGTCGCTGTACAGTGGCCTGCGGGCTTGCAGCATTCTGCTCTCTCGCAACCGGCACTGTGATCCCTCGATACTTTCAAACAGAGCCTATTTCGCGCCGGGATCTCCCCCTCGGAACGATTCAGATGGAGCTGGGGAGCATGCTCTCCAAGCATGCCGCGATATTCGGACCATCGGACCCGAGATGGGAGATGGCGACAGAACGATACAGCACTCACGCCATCCCAAGGGTGCAAGTCGTGACGCAGCCGGGAGTGGAATCGGATATCCCCAAAATTGTAAATTCTATTCCTAGAAGTCCATCGTAGAGTTTCTTCGAAACTAACTCTCTCTACTTCAGGTCAAATACTGCAACGAGAACAGCATTGAGTTCATGGTCGTCAATCAAGCTCATGCTAGGGCCTACAGTGTGGGCAACTTTGACGGGATGGAGATCGACATGGCGCTCCTGCGGGATATCAAGATCCAACCAGATAAGAAGTCCGCCTGGTTTCAAGGTGGAACGTTTGATGGCCAAGTCATCGACTACCTCTGGGATCGCGGCTTTATAACGAGTAAGCTCTTCGAATTTTCAAGGCTCGGAAATGATTTTCCCGACTAACCATTGGTATTACACCTCAACAGTGACTGGCAGTTGCAGTTGCGTGGGAATGATGGGCCCAGGTCTAGGCGGCGGGCACGGGCGACTCGAAGGGTACTACGGTTTGATTAGTGACAACCTGATCAACATCAACCTCGTTCTCGCAGACGGCTCCGCGATCCAGGTCAACGAGACGAGCTATCCCGACCTCTTGTGGGGCATCAAGGGCGCCGGCCATAACTTCGGAATCGTAACGAGCTTCGAGCTCAAGATCTATCCTCACGGTGCACCCCTGTGGCATTATCATAACTACATCTGGACGCAGGACAGGCTCGAGACGGTCTTTGAAGAGCTCAATAATCTCCATAAGAACGGCTCGACGCCACTCCCTATGGCGGTGGAGTTTGGATATTTTACTTTCAACTCTACTATCAGCCAGACCGAGGTCCGTTATTATTTAATATTAGGAATTCTCAACACCTCGTAGTGCACCGTACTAATACGTAACAGCCTGTAATCTCATGGACGTTTGGATATAGAGGGACAGCACGCGATGCCGAGAAGCTACTCGCGCCGTTCAACAAGATCGGCGCGGCGTGGGACGAAAGCGGCGACGTCCCTTACTCGCAAATCCCTGATGTACAGGGGACTGGTCTCAACGGCCCCCTCTGCGTGAACAATATGACGCATATTACGTCTACTGCCAATCTGCAGGTGTTCAACGTCACGATCGAGCGACAGATCTATGAGACCTACGTCAAATGGGTCAAGAAGTACCCCGAGTTCAACACGGCCGAGATCACGCACGAGGGCTACTCCAACAAGGCCATTCGAAATTTCAACCCCGACGATTCGGCATTCCCCTCTCGATATGACAACCATCTCGTGTACGCACCCTTTAGTTTCCCCTTTCTCGTGAAATCCCCCCTCCAATATTAGTCGGATGTTGTCAACTAAATGTGAGCACTTCTTCTAGGCTGTTCGACATGGTGATTCCGCACGGCTCAAACCTGAGGGAGCCTGCACAAGCGTTCGCCGACGAGGTCCGCGACCTCTGGAACGCCGGCCAGCCCACTCGGCCACCGACCGCATACGTCAACTATGCGAACGGTTTTGAGGGAGTCACCGAGATCTACGGCCCGGAAGCTTGGCGCCTGGAGAAGCTGCGCGGGCTTAAGGCTAAGTACGATCCTCACAACCGGTTCCGATTCTACATTCCCATCATCACCAACTAATTAGGTCGATGATTGACAATTTTGCATGCTTTCCCTCCTTTTTACTGATGATTAGAGAATTTGATTTGTACAAATATATAGAGAACCCTAGACGGATCAGGCAACTGCACCCAGCTTCTTTCCTTTTCTTTTTTTTTTCCAATTTGTAACTGATTTACTTTAATCGTTTTTCTTTTCTCGGACATTCATTTTATTTCTGCTCAGCTTCTCATAGACATGATTTTGATAATATTCCAATGATTTAAGGGTTTAATTACAAATTCTAATGAATAAAATTATTTTGGAGCGAACTTTTAACCTTGATGGACATACTATTTCTTATAATTAATTGCCGAGTTTTGAGCTCTATGCAGTGTTTGGAGGCAGAGTTGAGTGATGACTACCAAGTCAATTCTGGCCCGTGTAAAATAATAAAACCACTTATAACCATAGCTGCTATTGCCGTGGGGGTTATATGTCCAACATGTTTACCTAGAGAGATACTTAGGATCTCATTCTTAAGGTGCATGATATATTATCAGGATACCAAAAGGCAAGTGGAATATATTATTGGCAAAGGCGTGATATGTTTGAATGGCTCACTGAGCACTGTTTCAGACGGGAGAGAGGGGTGAGTGCTGCTTCGGATAAACTAACTCAGTCAACTCCTTTTCCAAAGCTGTATGCAGGATGATAACAAAGCACAGTGCTAAGGGAACTAAGCCAGCAGCAGATAGATCAACTTAACTATAACTAAGAGACAGGCGAGGCGTGTCGCTTTCTTTCCCTATTGTCTACACTGATAACCCCATCTGTTCGTAGATCGCGTCAAAAGAACCCCGCCAAGCTCTGATAGCCACGTCACCAAAACCGACCCCTATCTCCTTTTTGATAGATCCATCTGGCGCTAACTGGTCTAGGCTCTCGAAGAGCTGGTCAATGAATTCTTTTAAAGGCATTGCCGGAAACCCCTTTCCCTCACCCCCTTGCATGGCCTCTATATGTGCCCGATGCTCCTTGTCCAAGCCTGTATCGACATAGGGGGGGATGACTTCGACAATATTTATGTTTCGGATAGCCTCTGGCCCTTGGAAGCTGAGCTGCTGTCTGAAACTTTTGACAAGGGCCTGAACGCCAGACTTTGTCGCGCAATACGTGGGGTAGAAGCCGAGAGGTATATAGCCAATTGAGGAACTCGTGATGAAGATGGTCGCCTTCTTTCCGGATTTAGCTCGCTGTAGCAGATGAGGTGAAAGCAATTGTATGAGTAGACTCGGAGCTGTCAGGTTTGTTGTAATCTCTTGGACAATTGTGTCGCTTTTGGTCTCGATATCGGAAGGGTCAAAGAGACTAAAGGATTTCTGTATGCCCGCAGTCACAAAAACAGTGTCGAGGGAGGGGAAGTCTTCGAGAATCTTGCTCAAATTTGTCGGCAACGATGCTAGATCACTGATGTCTAGCTGAAGCAGTCGTCAGAACGTCAGTTGAAAGAAAGCTAATGAGGGCATCATACCACACGAGTTTCAATACCAGGCAGCTCTGCGGCCAATGACTCGAGTTTTCCTCTGTTTCGACCGGTAGCAATGATGGTTTTTCCTAGGTTGTGGAAGCGACGGAGTATAGCTTCTCCAATGCCGGAGGTGGCTCCAATGAGCAGAATTGTGTTAATTTGAGAAGTCATCTTTCTGGGGAAAGAGCGTGATATTCCGGTCGCGAAGTTTGTTCGAGGTTCAAGACAACGCTGTATTAATTATCAGCAGTAAAAGTCACAGCGCCAAGTCGATCGAGATCGAAGAACTTCCCAGACAGATAGAAGTAGCCCGCGTCGAAGCTAGGTGGCTCGCATCTCACTTACAGACCAATGCTTACCTTGGAAGGATGAGTCTCACTACGTGATTACGCTATCGATGAGAAATACAGGCACTGCTGTTGTCAAATCTCCGATTAAGCAAGCCGTAAGCAGTCTATCGCCGATTTTTCTCGGCCGTCTGGGTTTTTACTCTTGTCCACTCGCCGGTTGAGAGCACTAAAGTTCGATCAACATAACCCCCTTAGAGTGAAATACAAATGAGTTATGTTGGTAATAGCGATAAAATCTACGCTTTCGGCCGAGTAAGATCCCGAATGTCCCTAACAAACACCGACCGACACTGGCAATCAGAAGATGAAAGGCGGGGCAACCATGTCATCGTTTCATCCTATGCGTTTTCTCGCTATGTCACACCTTCTGGGATGGAACAAAGAAGGTCTTGTGTCCATAAGCGTACGTATCAGTTAGTGATAGATTAGGCTCTTTGCGTAACAGCGAATGTTTATCACCCCCCTATACTCAGGTCATGACACGCTATGATAGTAACGCCTTCCGTCACGGAGGAATGGAGCTATAGTCAAGTAAAATTAGGGTTGTACTAGACACCAGCGTGTTCCTCATACAAAGAGGAAGGCTATTCCTACGCATCTAAGTATAACAGAGTAATTAATGAATATAAAGGGAATCAATTAATCCAGGAGAACGCAAGAAAATAGAACGCAGGTAAAGAGCAAATCTAAATATCTAACAAGTTAAGTGTTATTTGTACGGGATAAAGATTATTCCTAAGTCTCTGACTTGAGTGGTCAGTTTGGATACCACAAAATTGAACACTCGGTAAAAGGCCTCTAATAACTCACCATGGCGGTGCGGCGATCCCGCTAGTTTTACCTCCTGCCCCTTGATATCAGTAAAGGCTCTGCCGAACGTAAATTTAGGGAGGGTTAAACTACAGGGAGAACCAATCCTTCCGTAAACCACTCAGCAATTTTCAGCCATGCCGGACTTCAAGCAGGTTACTCTGGTGTTGTAGGCAAAACTAGCTGTTATCGCTAGTCTAGAAAGCCAACCCCCCTTAAGTCATATCCGGTGGAAAATACCCACCGCTTTGTTAGCTAGGCTGGCCCTGGTGGCCCTGATTTTCACATTTTCACATTTTCCGTACAGCTTCCTTATTGTTCCTGGTTCGTGATATAACGTGGGGCCCCGGCCCCGGCCCCAGCCGTTAGGAACTCCATCTATAGTAGTGCCGGTATGGTGGATTTCCCAAGCGAGATCTCCAGGAGAGCCCTCTGGCCCAAAATCTTGCCAGACGTGCAGGTCTAGGAACTGAGAGTCAGACTGGACCGAGAAATCGGTAGCACAACGAGGACAGGCCCCTTTATGCTCTTGACTGTCGCCTTCAGCTTCGAGTGCGCTTTTTATGGCTTCCTGAAGCCTATAACTCGAATCTTGGGGACGCCATGTCCAGAAGGGAGCTATTATGACATGAGGGGAGATTGGCAGGTACCCGATTTTATCGAATAATATCTTCCCACAAAGTTTGTCTTTGTAGTACCGCCACGAAGATAAAAGTAGAAATGTAAGATTGCCGTTGTGGGCCGTAGCAATCTTAGGGTATGTTGAATAGTAGATTTTCAGTTGATGATCTGTAGGGCTAAAGCCCATATCATGATGCGGTGCTAATAAGGCTTTCAGATAGGATTTATATTTATCCTGTTGTAGGCGAGTATATTTAAAAGCAAGCTGAATATGGCGGTGCTCCAGTTGTACTCGCATTTGACCGTACCAAAGGGGCGTACCGAGCCGGAATCCTTCGTATGACCGACGGGGGCAGGAGGATCTCAAGAAACCAACTGCAGGAGTATCGAGCTTGCGGATAGGATGAAGGGTCGCACATTTTTTGCATACCCATTTATTAGGCTGTTCTCTAGCACAAGCAGTGAGATATAAGAGATACTCGGCGCGAGAGAGTTTGGTAGTAATTGTGTGCTTTTGGAGGATAGCCCTTAGCGAGTAGCAAGTTTGAGAAAACAGGATAAGGTCTGGAGGGTTGAGGAAATCGGCTATGCAAAGAATTAATTCAACCGGCAACTGTAAAAGGTAATTAGGGCTCTGTTGCTTTCGGGGCCGCTTTCGGGGCTGCTTCCGTAGTGATCCCAAGATAACGAGTGTATTGTGGGCGATTTTTGGAATTTTCATATTGGCGGATAACTAGAAGAGGGGCTGGAAGTAGTGTTTTTTTAACTGAATTCTGAATAATGTTCGAGTATTGGTGGATTCAGGGTCGAAAACAAAGATGGTCTGAAGCAGGTCGCCTAGGTATAGAGCGAGAAAAACCCCAATGCCAACGCAGTTGAAGTGAGAGAGATAGTAATTAATGTGAAGGGAGGGCTTGGGTATGTTTTATACTTAATTAACTATGACTCACATAATAGGTTATGATTAGAGTTCCCCAGCATAGTGTATGAAAAAAACCTAGAGTGTGTTGCGAATTGCTTTTCGTTGTTCAAACAGCTAATTATCAGCAACCTAAAGCATATAGCAGGACCTCGCAGCACGCACGAAAAAAAAAAGATCTATTGCTTTACCTTTTATATTTACCGAGGTACTTTATGTAAAAATAGGAAAAAGATCCTGCTAGCAGACCGGGGCGTTTCTACGTAAAGGGTAGACAACTGTTGGCATCACCCCTTCCAGACTGGAACAAGAAGGTGTTGTACACATAAGCATATGTATAAATTTGGTGATAGGTTGGACTCCTCGCGTAATAACAAATGTTTATCAACCCCTTATACTTAGATTATAATAGTTGGCATCCATCTAGGCACCTATTGAGCCACAAGTCAAGACAAATTGACCCCTTTTCAAGCATTCCTTACAGACTTATATGGTGGGATAACGTAGGTACCTACCTAAGGTACTATAACAGTATCGATACGCTAGGTCAGGGCAATTTAAAGTCTACTGGAACGGAAAGAGCGGTGGTACAGACTACAAAAGTGGGATAACAGTGAGGTAAAGAATTTATCAACCCCGCACCTTCAGGGACAGTTTTACATGCCAAGGGAACAACACTCCTTGAATGATGAATGCCACTAATTATAGCCTAGTACTATTAATCATCATTTTTCTATCTCAGGGGGGAAATCTGGGAAATCCTCATGTGTTCGGTTTATCCCCTCTTGGGGAAATGATTATTCATGGTGCCCACCTTGTGGTCACCGACCTCACAATAGGTTTCGACCCCCCTATTATTGCTCCCACTGCCGGGGCTCTGAACCAACACCGATGGCATCGTATAGAAAAGGACTTATATCTTCATTCGGGTGAAAAAAGAGCTTGGCTGTATGTGGCTATTAAGAAAGAGGCAGGGCTTATTCCCGGCGACTTGGTTGTTACCCAAGTTAGAGTTGGCGAACGGAATTCTATTGGTGACCCTGGCGCCGAATGGGAGAGGCGACCTGCAGGGATTTGGGTGCAGAGAAGAAAGTATACGGAGAATCACCCGGCTGTGGTCGATCTAGATATACTATTCGGCACTGATGCTGTTGATCCGAGACCACAATGGACTTGCCTGCGAGAGCCTCTCCAGCTCGGCATGGGCGCTCGAACAGACACACCTGTCGCGAGATTAAGCGTGCGTCATGGGCAGGCTAAGCCCGGACCAGACGATCCTCACACCTCAACGCCATTAAGAGTAGGGTCGGATGGTAAGTTCAAGATAGTTCAGATATCCGATACTCATATGGTTACGGGTGTCGGCGTCTGCAGGGATGCCATCGATGCCTATGGCAACTTTTTACCTCCGACCGTGGCCGACCCTCTAACCGTAGATTTTATCAGAGAAGTGTTGGATATCGAAAGGCCGGACCTAGTGATCCTAACCGGAGATCAAGTGCACCACGATATCCTCGACAGCCAATCTGCCATTTTCAAGGTCGTCGCCCCATTGGTCGCGCGCTCAATCCCGTTCGCGGCCGTGTTTGGCAATCATGACGCAGAGGGGACCCACGCGCTAAATCGTAAGTACTCTGTATGCTCCAGGAGAGCTAGATGACGAGAGGGATAAAGAATGCCTGAGCTCCTAGAACTGGTTCAGCTGGGCTGGGCTGTGTATTGCGAATTAGCAATCCTATCGCTGACTAGATAACCTTGTAGGGGCCTCACAGATGTCACTACTTAAGAGTCTCCCATTTAGCCTCTGTCAGGCCGGTCCTGCGGAGGTCGAAGGCGTCGGTAATTATCACCTTCAAGTCTTTTCTCATACTTCACAGGCTCCATTGATTACTTTATTTTTTCTCGACTCCCACGGATAAATACAAAGCGCAGTCAAGGATCCAGACTATGAGGCGATCAAACAAAGTCAGATCGACTGGTTCAAAAGCACTTCACAAACATTACGAAAAGCACATGTGCATAATCCCAACCGTGAAAATAGCTCTCATGTATCCCTCGTGTTTATGCATATCCCCTTTCCCGAATACGCGGACAGTCGTCTCAATATCTTTGGCGGCCAACGAAGGGAACCCACCGAAGGCCCGAGTTTCAACTCCCACTTCTATGACGCTTTAGTTGAGGAGGGTGTGGTGGCGGTAGGCTGCGGACACGATCACGTAAATGACTTTTGCGGGTTGTTACCGGGAGAGGGAAGCGGAGAGCCACGAGAGGACCATCAGAAACTGTCTCGGCTTGGTCCCTGGCTCTGTTATGGAGGTGACAGTGGGTTTGGAGGATATGGTTCGTATGGTGAAAACCGATATTATCGTCGAATGAGGGTCTGGGAGTTCGATACCAACACCGGCAGCATACTGATCTGGAAACGTGTTGAGTATGCTAGTGGGAGAGTTGATGAGCTAGTGCTTGTCGAGAGTGGTGTTATCGCACCTCCTTCGAATATGTCAGATGGAGAGACAAGAGGTACTGTAACTCATGTCAAATTATAAATTAGAGATGTGTTTCTATAAAAAATGCGGTGAAGCGATAGCTCCTGATAGTGCAAGGGAAGAGGGGACGATTGCGGCCAACGCTCATGAGGCCGTGGCGCTTAGACTGTTGAACGATAGACGTAACCCCCATGAATCTAGGAGATATATTCTAGGGTCGGGGACGAAATCCTCTTGGCTACTAACTAGTTCACGAGGACAACATATCCGCGCGCTTATTTTACAATAAGTTCTCTTCTTCGGGGAAAAAAAGTACAGTGAGCTACACCATTATTTTACGTAGTACCATCCTGCAGACCGCCTACAGACTGGCAGGGGTGTTAACTATAGGGTTTAGCTAAGGCTGGTGAACGGAGTTTTTGCATGTTTTGCATTGCATTATAGTCCTATATATAGCGTAATAGGTAAGGAGAATTATAGACTCGCCGAGCTTTAGGTAGGTATTATTATTGTTGTTGTGGTTTCACAAATATGACTTCGTAAACACAATTATGATATAATACACTAAACTACACTATATACTATATGCTATACCTACTTACCTCTTAAGAACAATACCTAGCCAATAAACCCCCGCGCTTTTAGATCCACGGAACTTCGCCAGGAGCATCCACCCTCAATTACACCACGTTGTCAATATGTACCTATCCATCCACATGATGTCGTTAACCGAACCGGGCGTGCAATAGAACGTGACGAAGACCTGGACCTGGATGCCTGGTATGGCCGGAAGTGCTAGTGACAGCCGATCTTTGACTCTGACCTGCAAGCATTGGGATTGGGGTTGAATCCGACGACATACCTGGGCGCGATCGATAGCTTATTGGTTACAGTCGTTCTCGGTAGGCTTATTGAAATTGACATATGTTTACTAGGCAGCAAGTTGTCTAATTGAAATGAACAAATGTCGCTAACAAGTTGTTTTAGAGTGAAGGCATGCTTCTGTACAGACCTCCGTGTTCCCAGGCTGTCTGGTTACCAAGGGTAAGAATATTGGTATCAACTCGATAGGAAGAGTGTCAAGGGCGGGCCGGATGCCGCGTAACAAAGTCGCGGTACCGTATCTTCACATCACCGGTAACGATAAAACGTCGTCAAGTTGGCAATATACTGTAGTTTCATATTTATGTAGACTCTAAGTAGATAAGTAGATTGTGACTGACATGCTCGACGGTAGTAACTTCTTCCAATACACGTGACGCAAAAAAAGGCTGGAGCGCTGACCTTAGGTATCTCTCGCATATTCTGTTCCTTCATCCCGTGGATCTTGTCATCTACTATGGGAGGGATGCGCTCGGCAGTAAGGCCGCTCGTGCCTTCATGTGTAGCACGGAGCTTGGCTGAGTAAACCATGGTACGGGGAAGTCTGGCTTGCTGAACATTGTGCGGAAATTCTTGCGTGAGCTGAGGATCGCATCCGAGTCATATACCGATGGCATGATGATAGTAGATTTATTCGCGCCGAATCTGTTCATAATGTAGTAGGCGACATCCTGCTTAACGCAAGCTGGCGTGCTACTTGCGAGTCTTTCAACGCAGTAGTCTATGGCCATCAATAAAACCAATGGCCTACATTTGATATGCCAAGTCGAGCAGTACCAGTGAGAGCGACGGGGCACCTACCTGGTAATTGTATGATTTTTTTTACAACGGACCAAAAGCGGATTGGTTGAAAGTGACAGCCACATTGACACATCCTTACTTTAGATTTGCTTGGATTCGGACAAATATATGTTATATGACATCTACAATATTGGGTCGTTTTGTTGGTTAGCCTTTAAATAATTTATGTAGGGTTTGATTATAACGAGAATGTAATTCCGAGTTGCTGGAGCAGTAGACTGACTGACATACACTGTAGTATTGGTAGGCCCATAGGGTTGTACTAGTACTGTAAAGTAAACAGACCAACCTTGCTAATTACTGAATTCTTCGATTTTTACCCTTTTGCTTATCCGGGCAAAAGATCCCTTCATTGGATCGACATTGGCGCGCTTGATAGGTGATGATGATGGTGGTGGTGCCCGTCTTGGCTCAATTGAGAGCGTGTAGCTAGCTAGGCTAGGTAGTACACAGCAGCGAAGTAGTGTCCACTAAACCAGGTTCATTGAGGGGTCGGGTTGTGGGCGTTGCAGGCGTTGCAGGTGCAGGGCGGCTATTAGCTATCTGTGGTGTGATGCCTGATATGATTGGATCAGCCGGAACCCCCACATCCTGCAGCTGGCCGTCTATTTTTGGGTCCCGGACGAATCAAACAATGGGATCTCTCTCGTCGGCTTCTCTCCCTTCCAATATTGTCGAATGCCCATGCTCTCTGCCCATGCTCTCTGCCCATGCTGACCGATATCGACTTTCACTACCAGGCCAACTACCCTGAGAGTGACTATGCAACACAGATAGCCACGTCTGCTCCCAGTGGTTGTCTCTCATGGATAACCCCACTGTTGACGGCGTGCAAGGCGCTTAATTTGAAGGCGCTGCGCCGGTAATGGACATTATGAGCGAGCATCACCGCCGCCAATATGACTCGCTACCAGTGCGCCTATGTGCCTCCATGCAGGAGTGGGCTGGGGTTGAGAATGCTAGGCACTATACTGGGCACTCCGCTGCTCTGGTATATTTTACATATACATATCCATGTTTCCTGATCTACCGGGAGAGACTGGGGAAGGATTCTTACTTTCTCGCCACCTTTTTATAATTTTACTCCGCTTGTTGGTGGCACGATAAAGACTCAAAACGCGTTCGGGTGTTTGTGCTGCCTCTCCGCGTGCTATTTTTCCGACTTGGTCATACTGTAACAAGGTGAGCTTGGGTTGACTGTGATCCCACGGAACGGCTTTTACTAGACCAGAGGATCACCCCCCCGCAGGAGGGAGGACGAGTGACAAATTCGGAACAAACTTCTCTTTCTGTTGAATAAGAAGCCGGTGGATATAATAAGCTGGGCAGCAGAATGTCGAATACACCCTCGGGAGGGTTTTCCCTCTTCCCAAGTGCGAGTATATCTAAAACGCCGCCGAGGAAGACGACGCCTAGACCGCGAGCTGCTACCCCGCAGTCACCACGAGGACGCGGTCCGTCATTGGATATGTCGCCGCCACGCAATGGCTGCCAAACACCGGAAGGCTTAGGAGAGTATGTAATTGATGGGACACCATCGGTGGCCAATGACCTCCGGATGGCGCCGAATAATCCATTTTATCAGAGCCAGGCCGGCCCTTTTATACAACAACGGTCTGCCTCTCCGCCACCTAGTGTCCCGCCGAAGGACGTCCCGCCGCGGACGACTACAGCACTGTCTGGGGCAAGTACCTTTATTGGCCGAAGTCCTAGCGAAAGGTCACGAAGTTCAATAGCGAAACGGCCTTTAGAAGATTTGCCAGCAACTGCACCTGCGAGAGAGACTGCAATACGTTCTATATTCCCTCAGTATGACCACACATTACCGTTCGATCAACAAAACTACTATCCTACTCAGGCAAGCCCAACCCATATTCCAAGGACGGTTATCAGCAGGCAGTCCCATGTACCACAACAGATAGAACCTAGGAGTCCACCAGTCAGAAGCCCCGTACGAAGTCCGATGAGCGCAGGATCTGCTCAGCGCTGGCCGAGGCGGCAGAACGAACCACCTGTGATCCCACCCGTGAGCACAACAGAGGAGCTTCGGGGCTACTGGAAGGCGGCGAACGGGTGGAAAGCATCTACTGTTGAGGGGCGGACGTTTTGCATGAAGCTGCTTCCAGAAAAGGATACCCCAATCTACACATTGACGTCGAGGACCCAGCAGCCACTTTACCACTTGCGCATCGACCCAACGTCGGCATCCGCATACGTCACGCTCAGCCGGCACGACCCTAGCAAGCCGTGTAAAGATAAGGACCCGACCGAGGCGTCGCGAGCCTCCACTGGATTGCTGAGCGCGCTTCGCGAAGCCGAAGGGAAGCAGCCCTGGCAAGAAGCGCTGGCCACGACACTAGAAGAACCATCGCGCCGGTTACCCCCAAATGACGGCCTTGTCGCGCTGCTGTACCCGAGCGCGGCTGCGAAAGTGGCCATAGACAGGCCCTACGACGTGTCGGCCGTCGCGGCAGCCGAACGCGAGTGCGCGCGCCTTGTCTGGGATGAGGACAGCGCAAATTACTTCCTCGCACACCCGGCGGTCGCGACGCCGTTCTGCATCACGATCGAACGGAGCCCGGCGTGGAGTCGCACGGAGTACACGATCGAGCACATCGAGTCGCCACAGCACCTCGGCCGCCTGACGCGCGACGGCACGGGCGAAGGGTGGATGGAGCTCGACACGCTCGTCGCTGGCCGCATCGAGAGCTACTACGTGCTAGACGTGGCGGCTACGGCGCTGCTCCTCGTGGCCCATCTCGACGAGAAGAACGTCCTCGTGGAGCAGTTCGCACCTCCTCCCGCCGCGCACCTGCGGGACTCGCCCACAGGATCACGGAGCGGTAGTCAATTAGGCGGTACGATTCTCGCATCGAAGGATAAAGATAAGAAAAACAAGAATAAGAAGAAGCGCGGCCGATTTGAGGTCTTCGAGCTTGATCTGGAAAGCCAAGCCAGCAGCCTCGGCGCCAAACTTGATATTAAGGAAGCCGATCGTGAAAGGTTACCCGGCACCACCCGGACGATCATCAAATTGCTCGGGTTCGCGTTCAAGTGTGTTATCTGGGCGCTCACGCTTGCGTTCAAGGCCGCCATGGCCATTATTGTCGGGTTGACCAAGTGCATTACCAAAGAGAAACTGTAAATGCGGGGTGTATTTTCACACATATGACTAGATGTCCATTGCTGGATACAATGACTTTGAACGGACGCACATCGAGAACGTAGGGCGGGGTCTAGAGCTGAATTTCGGATCGGAGCTGCGCACTGTACTAGTGGGAATGACTTCACTAGAATGGGCGATGGAGGCCTTCTTGCTTACAGATTTTTTCAAGTTTTATATTCAGCAGCCCGTATATAACCCCCATGTGTCGACATATGGGCGGGCTCTTCAACTTCTCATAGTCAAGCTGGAACGTAATGGTGTTAAAAAAGGCGGCCAACGAATACATGATTGATGGGCTAGCTAGTTAGCGCGGAGTTGTGTTCACATTGGGAAGTGTTATCTTGAGCAAGCGAGTACGCAAACAAGATCTATACATCTTGGGCATGGTATAGCGGGTTTGCAAAATCAACGGCTGTCGGAAACCCTCGAACGCCATGCGCCTGCTTGCCTATCAAATATATATATCAATTTTCCCGACCACATAATGACATAATGCAAGAACACCGGTGATGCTGAACGTGACTTTGTATTAGTCGTTCCTCCTTGTCAATCGTCGGTACTTCGTTGAGATATGCGACATATCCGTGCAGTCAACAAGACGGATCTCACCGTTTCCTCTGTCGCACCTTAATCTTCTTCCCGGACTTTGTGACGCCCCCCATCGTCGCCGTCTTGGCCATTCTAGCTCGCTGTACTTCGAGCTGCTGCTCGGCCTGCGCGAGTACGCTTTGCTTTTTCCGGGCGTTCTGTAGGCGACGTTGTAGTTTCTCCAGAAGCCTCTGCTTCTGTTCCGCGGTACGTTTCTCCGAGTCTACACCCTCTAGGTTCTCGTTGTCGTCTTCCGGGGAATCCTGTTCCATGTCTTGCCGTATCTTGTCCTCACGCTCGTCCTGGCCATCCGCAAATATTATCTTCTTGTTTTTCGAAGCAGGTGTTGTCTTTTTCGCACTTGGCTCGTCCCCAAAGTCAAAGTCTAGATCCATATCGTCTTCGTATTCTTCGTTGTTGTTGAGCAAATTGTCGATGTCGCCGCCGAGCGCGATGGCGCGTTCTTCGAGTTTGCGGACTTCTTTCATCGCCACATTTCGTACCGACCGTATGTAACCCATGTCCTGTGTCTTGAGGAGCCGCACTACGTTCATGTCGAGCGACTTGTTGCCGCGGTCGCCGGCTACGGTGCCGTCCCATTTCTTGCTGCCGCTTGAGAGGGCTGTCGCGGGGCCCTTGCGCGAGAGCATGCCGAAGTAGAATTCCTGTTTGCCAAAGCAAAAACGCATTAGGTTATTTCAAGGTGAAAGCCGAAGTTGGGAGGACGTGATTAGGATTTAAGGATTTTTACTTACATCTTCATTACGGTCTTCTGCTTTCTTTTTAAGGGCCTTTAACTGTGTCTTCTTGCGGTTGTGGTCTTGCGCTCGAAGCCGGTAGTCCTGTTTCCTGTCGTTAGTGCTGTTGTCGTGTGCTGTGGAGGGCTAGTATATCAAGCAAGGATGCACACCTTGTGCTTCTCGAGAAGACCGTAGCGGTTCTTACGGTCTTGTAATTGATCTCGTTCACGGTGTACGCGCCGGTTCACGGCGTTTCGAAGGGAAGACATGGTGTGCTGTCGCCTGGAGGTTGTTGTAGACGATAAGCTTGGACTAGTGGGATGCTTGTTTGGTAGAAATTTGGTTCTCGCGATAAAGACAAGACAAGCGATAAGGAAAGCTTGTGACAATAGGCTGGTGCTGAAGGTACTGCGTGCAGGTACCTACTATGGATTAGGTAACCTGGGGCTTAGCACAGAGCCCTGAGTCAGCCACACACATCCCACTGTATCTACTATGTCGATAGGGGGGGCCCTCTATTCACTTGGTGCCGACTTGTTACGTCTTCCTCTTTTCTTTGCAGAAGGATAGGTTGCCCTTTCATGAGTCGCATTGGAGCCGCCTCGAGATTAAATCCAATAAATTTCATGTTACATTTGGATGCGCCGAAGAGCTTTTGAATTTTCTTTATATACCAACAACTTTGGTTGGCATTGTAGGATCGCGACACTGACTTCACTATTATTCGTCTTCCTGCGCATCAAGACGATGGGGGGGGGGGGGTGCGAAATGTGATCATCATGGAGGTGACGGGTGCGCCGTAGGTAAGTATACAGGTATGACCGGATAAATTACCCAGGAGCATCCCGGTCTCTTTCCCTCCAAGCTTCTCTCGGAATGGAATGCACCGATATCCTGATGCATCCAAAGCCTCAGAAGTTTCGATTCCAGATCCTCACTCACTGATCAGTTTCGATTCCAAACTTGCTTTTACAACGTGGCATGCCTTCTATAGTACGTGTTTTTATGTATCCTCGAGAATGGCTAAAAAGCCCGCTGCCAAGATGGCAGTCACTAAGAGCCAGATCACTATATCAATGACTGTTACCTTTATTTGCTCCTTTGTAGCTGCATGGCTACTGCGCCGGGCTTCAAAGTCCCCGGTAGACTTATTTCATTCCCTCTCGCCATTACCACAATCAAACTCGTCATCTAGTGAACTCCAGTGCGAAGGTCAGAGCTATAAAACTGAGCTCATTTCACTTGACCCTCTTGTCATCTATGTCCGCGACTTCTTCAACACACAAGAGATCAACAGCATTGTAAAAGCAGGCGAGGACCGCTTCAACCCTGAGGTGGTGAATCAAAATGGGAAGATGATCCAAAACCCGTACCGTACCTCGTGGAGCGCTGCCTTGCCGGCTGAAGATCCGGCAGTACAGTGCGTCCTTGAACGGTCGAGGAGATTCCTCGGGACCGTCCTTGACCCGAATGAGGACGAGATGGGCGTACCGCAGCTTGTACGATATACCGAAGGGCAAAAGTACAATCTTCATCATGACTGGATGCGGATACCACAAGCGGCATTCGACGGGTCCCCACGATCGTTTAACCGGGTCGCGAGTTTCTTTGTCATATTGCAAGATAATTGTGAGGGGGGTGAGACCTGGTTTCCCTTCATCAGAGCTGTGTCGCCCCAGCCGAAAGAAAGTGAAGATGGCCGGCTATGGCGCCAGCATGAAGACGGTGGGCTCGCTTTCAAACCAGTTGCAGGGAATGGCATCTTCTGGGTCAATCTTTTCCCTAATGGTACGGGTGACACACGAACTGTGCATGCTGGTTTACCAGTCACTGGTGGTTTGAAGACGGCGATGAACATCTGGCCAAGACAGTACCGGCCTAACTCACATTGACGTCAATCCCATACAGACCATACTATGAGCCTCTAGCTTACGACCACACCCTATTGAGGCGCCTTGGAGATGTATTGAAACAAAGGCTTTAAGCTGTCTTACCAATAAACTTCCGGAATTATTATTGTGTTATAATCCCCTTTCCTAACGTAGTCGGCCTCGACTTTCATCTCGCCAACAGAAGTTACTATCAATGCATTGTAGGGAGCCGGGCTTTCGAGGAGGGGATTACGAATAGCCCAAAGCTTCAGTTGTCTACACGCCGTATCAAGATTGTTTTTATGAGTTACTAGAATTTTGTATGATTATCCGCACTATTTAGCCGGTACAATTGCCATCATTGGAGAGAGAAAAAAAATAGAATAAGATTAAGGGAAAGTCATGAGGTCTTCCTAAATTTCAAAAACTAAATACAAAGCCTTGTAAAATAGTAGTAGTTGAAAAGGTTAATGTTAGTCCAAGGTGTGTGACACTGTGTGTTATTATTAGATCTAAGCTGAGAGGTAGCCTAACGTATTTAGTTATCTAACCGACACCATTAGCACCTCGTTAAATAGCATTAATGTGCCAAGAAAAAAATACCGACGAAAACAAAAATGAAACCAGTCGACTAGGGCCTGATTCGAACAGACGCTCCCGAAGGAAGTAGATCACACGATTTATTCGAGTCTACCGCGTTAACCACTCCGCCACCTAGCCGTTGCACTGCATGTTACTGAATGTATGGGGATGATTCACTCTCGAGTGACTTATCACTTTTCCTCTCTCTTCCTTCTGAATTCTCTGAAAGGCGTGCCTCTCTCAGGGCTGAGTAGTGGCAGAGGGCATTTATTATCTGCCTTTTCCTCCTTTCCCTTAAGAGCTGTTATTGTATGCTAGAAGACGGACCGCGTGTCGCCTTGTGCTACACTGAAATACAGGCGATTACTGTACATGCAGGAACGCCAGGCGTCTGACATTAAGGCATGAGCTACTAGGTACTTCTCGTCGTGTCACTCAAGTAAACATATAAGTAAGTTGCATAAGGTGATATATATAATAACCCTCCCCGAGCATACGATGTTAGGCTCCTTTAACTACAGCTTCATTCCCAACTAAGCGTGTTTGCCACCACTCAACATAATGTTTCGAGCCGTAGAACCCTATCTTTACAAACTCACGATCTAGGCATATCGCCGTCACATATTGTGAAGCAAATACATCTCCTGATAACTGCCGTGTCCAGATCTTTTAACCATGAGTAGGCGGGGCATTTACAACAGCGAAGAAGTCGAAGTTGGGGTTATTATATCCACCCCCTTCTTTCCAAGTCGATGCATACTGGGCGTAGTAGTCCCAGTTAGATGAAGTGTTGAGACCAAGCTCGGCCCAAACGAAGAGACCGTTGGCGAGACCATTGCCGAGGAAAATGTAGTTCGGGAAGGGGTCGTAATTAGCGCTAGCAGCATAGCCGTTAAACTGATCCTGCAAGTTAGACATCTTTGGGATGCGGTTCGTGTTATACGGTGGCGTAGACTCGACGGCATCACGCAAGGCCTGGTCGAAGAACAGCTGAGAAAGATGAGCGACCCGGCCACCGGTGTAGGTCCCATTTGGCAGCGTCGTGGAGCCGGCGTGCGCAATGATGTGTTGATGAGTTGCGCGCCCTTGGTAGTGTCCCGGGAAAATGCTGTCGAAGGACACGACGCCGTCCTCATCAGTGGGCTGTACTCCTCGCAGCCACGTCGTACTGAGGCCGCCTTGGCCCGCCGCGCCCACGCCGCTGTATTGGCCTGTCGCATTACAAGACCAAACGTCAATCAACAGCTGCGTAGCCGGCTTGCAGGTCGTCACATCGATAAACTGAAGCTCAAGATGCATAGGCACGCCGACTGTTTGCTCCACGATGTCTGACCGGATATGCTCTTGGTAAACGAAGTACGGCCCGTTCGAATTGTCCGGAGCCAACACACAGCTAGTGTTGGATCCGAAGATCTCTGCATTGGTTGATTCCTTGTTCAAGTCGACCGAGCCCGTTTTATTGTGGCTTAATGCTGCCCATTTTCGAAACGAGGCAGCGTCTCTTCGATGAAGCCAGGCCGCTAAGTACATATGAGCCTTTCACTTCGTCTTATCCTTGTCAAGTTGGACCTATTGGCTTACCGTCATCAAGATCTCTTTCTTGGCGCAGCCGTGCGAAAGTGGCCGCTCGACGAGCGATGGCCCGCTCCTTGCGCGCCTTTACCTCTGGGTCGTTCTGGCATGCCTCCAAAGCCCTCGAGTTCATCATGTTGACCATGTGGGCGTTATCCATCTCATCGCTAATCTGGCGCGCGCTGGGGCTTTCCCCCGGGTGCGCCGTGGTCATAGAGACCAGCGACAGCACCATAGCCACGCCGACTACGAAGGGCGATATAAATATCATTCTCAACACTTCGCTTTTAGCAGGCACGAAAACACTGAGATATCTAGTTCCGGAATTTAGGTTTTCGTCTCCATCTCTCACCGGGGCCTTGAGCTCCTTTAAACCAAGATTTGGCCTTATGACGAGCTCGACATGACAGTTGCCCAGGTCCAATGTTATTACATCCTTTCCTCATCTAGCTGCCAAGAATAGACATCGAACAGGTATATCGGCAGACTATAGTAGACATGGCAGTGGTAGTCGGCAAGGCGTCACGGCAGGAATAAACTTTGTTCCTGTGAATTTGCCAGGTGACTCTTCGTTCGAGCGAAGGCTTGTTGGCTCCGAACCTGGAACCTGTGTTTATCCGGGCGGTGCCACAGCCCGTTTCATACTAGTGTGAGCTTCACGTATACAGAATGAGGGTCCCTCCTGAGGCTAAATCTCGTAATAACATATCCCTTCGCCCTGAGAGGTCATTCTTCATGCACCCCAGATATAAGTATCTATCATTATGAGCAACTGACTTGCCGGGACCAATAAGACGTGGCTTTGCCAGGATTGTGCATATATACCTTCACGCCTTGGCCTTATTCCTACGTCAGCCCATAATTACAATAAGACGGACGATTGATCACAAGTGAAATCGGTAAATACAAAAGAGCGATTGCGTATACTCTGTGATTAAGTACCCATATGAATGGAAAATCTTCTCGGAGCTTATAGTTGATATCATATATACACTGACCAAAAGGATATTGAGTAAATGGACTACACACTCTTGTTGACAGTAATGAATTAAACGATCATGCACTCCTCTAATAGTGTTGATATGTATTAAAATCAAAAAGGTATATGGAGCTCCGAGAGCCTCTTGTAGTCATTGTACGATATCATGGTTGCCTTTGAAAACGAAATGATGTTGGCATGGTGCTGCGGGTGAAGTGTCTTCTCTTCTTGGCTAAGGATGATTAAGCTTTAGTGGCGGCCCGACGATCTTGCAGATTCTTGGCTACAGGGAGTTTAGTTTGCCTCGATGCTACTAAATTCATAAGGTTTAATGCGAAGGTGAACCGTAGATAACGTAGAGAATAGAATATATGATACTAGCTAAATATTCTTCTAGACTAGATAATCTTGCCCCAAGCCGTGCGCGTGGCTTCACTCAAAAGTTAGGCTTGTCATCTTCATAGTCTCGTTAGGTGTTCATAGCCTCAAAACACTATTGCCCGAATGACGCTATTCCAGTAAAGCTTAGCACATCAAGGCACTCTGGATTTCGTGATTTAAGCGCCGTTGCCGTTGTAGGCGACAAGGTTGACGGTGCCGCTGGGGACGCTGGAGATCTTTCCAGAAGTAGCCAACGCCTTTATGCGGGCGGTGACAGCAGCAGGGGTCGAGAGACCCTCAAGAGCGATCAGGTAAAGAGCCAGACCGGCGACGTGAGGAGTGGACATCGAGGTACCCGAGATGGTGTTGGTAGCGGTGTTGCTGCCGATCCAAGAAGATAGAACGCTGACACCAGGAGCAGCAACGTCGACAACAGAGCCGTAGTTGGAGAAGTAGGCGAATGACCAGCTAGAGTCAATGGCAGCAACAGTGAGGGCGTTGGCGGCAGAGGCAGGGGAGTAGTTGGCAGCGTTGGCAGCGTCGTTACCGGCGGCAATGACGGAGAGAACGCCGGAGCTGTAGGCGCTGTTGACGGCGTTGTTGAAGGCAGCAGAGTAGCCACCACCTGAAGAATATTAGGTTTTGAGCCAAGAGAAGGGCAGGAGGAGGTTCTTACCAAGCGACAAGCTGAGAACAGCCTTGGACTGGCGGCCCTTGCTGATGATGTCGTTGACAGCCCAGTTGTAACCATCAAGAATGATGGTGGTGGTAGAAGACGATCCGGAGAAAACCTTGACAGAGATGAGGGTGGCGGCCTTGGCAACACCGTAGGTAGAGCCACCGAGGGTACCAGCGACGTGGGTGCCGTGTCCGTTGGAGTCGATGTTTTGGCCTCCGATGGCGTTGTAGCCGTATGAAGCTCGGGAGCCGAACTGGGTGTGGGTGGTCAGGAGACCGGTGTCGACGATGTAGGCGTAAGTACCGGCACCAGCCGAGCTGTCGTAGATGTAGCTAGTGGAGCCGCTGGTCTTGTGGGAGATCGTTCCCAAACCCCAGGTCGCGCCGGTCTGGGTAACCAGGGCTCGCTCAGAGAGCTCGTGGATCTCATCGAAGAGGTGCCAGACCTGGTCCTGCTCAATTTCGGCAACCTTGTGAAAGAGTTAGCAATTTTTGGTTGATGTTGGATTTGCACAGCATACCTGGGGGTTGGCCTTGATCTCCGCAAGGGTGGCATCGTCCATTTCGACGGCGTAGGCATTGAAGTCCTTGATGCTGTAGGTTTTCTCAACACCGGCAAAGTCGCGGCGGCTTAAGCTGCGAGCGTGGACATCGCGGGCCCAGCTAACGTGGCTCTCGAAGTCGGCGGTGCTGATACCGCTCTTGAGAGTGACGATGTACTTGTTTGGAACATACTCGGGCTCGCTAGGCTTCTTGCTGGCGGGGGCAGCGAGGGCAGCAGGGAGCAGAGCTCCGAAGAAGAGAGCCAAACTGCGGAAGCTAGGCATCTTGGAAAGTAGGCTGGATGAACTGGTCTGTAGTCTACGAGGTGTGATGATGGCAAGGCTAAGGACTCATGGATATCGTCCGCATACCATCTTTATATAGACCCCAGTGCCCATGATGACTTCAATGGCGACGGCTGGAGATGGTGTTGCACAATAGCTGCCAAGCTACTCATCACACGGCCAAGAGTTGTTGGGTTTCCCGAAGCATCGAGAGAGGGATATTCCACATGGGTGAGAACTTGTAGGCTCCAAAATACCAGTCAAAATAAGGAAGGAGTGAAGCAGACAAGTTGAGGGGAGGGCCATAATAGCGACGGTCAGGCGACGATATCGTTCTACATTAGTAGTATTCTTGGCGGCGTAGAGTGTTTAGATAGCAAGGTGGAAGCCGGACTGCATGTTCGCCAGCAACAGTGGGTTGCTGTCGTGATACCAACGAGAATCACAACATAGGGGAGGGCGGCCAGTCGATTTCACCAGGGTTATCGACTTCTTCGTCAAATACGAAGTTGATATTTTGACGTCCCTTGATTCCTAGGGTAGTGATCATCGCACAGTTATTCGGAGGACTCCGGATCAGCATGTCTCGTGCCCACAAGCTCCCACGGGCCTGGGGCGGCCCCTAAAGCGGCTAGCAGCTGAAGAGGCACGCACTCATACTAGTACGGTAGTGTATGACACATGAAATGCACGCATCCCAGATGTGTGGGTGATCGTCGTTAAGCCACCAAGGTATGGATTCTGTAAGGAAAAGCTTGGTGCTGCAACTCAACTATCTCTTAGATAGGAAGGCGACCGACAATCATGAGGCTCGGTGGCCTGCACACTGCGAAGGGCAAATCCCTACCCAATAGAAGGTGAATTTAAGCCGCTTTCATCACCAGTCGCCAAAAACTCGAAGCCTAACAGAGCCCGACTTCTCCTAAGCCGGTCTAATTGACTGGGTTCGCTTGCGGAGCGGCAGGCGCCATGCCACAGAGGGTCGAGCAGCATCGGAGTTCTGAGTGTCAGTCTACGATAGGTACATGTGTTCAAACGTACCTGAATGTGTTCGAAGCCGTACATATCATACATGCTAGGTTAGCTAACTTGCTGTAGTGTGTGTAGTAGTGGGCGGGGATGGTTTTTCAGGATCAATATGCACGACACTTCTCCACAGACGCTAACCATGCTAGTACCGATGGCATTCTTTTGAAGCTCATCCTCTACGTCAACTAGTCCCCCTCTCCTCGCGTTAATTGATGATAAACCCAATGGCTCGGCCGGTAGATGATTGGCAGGATGGTTCATAGGTTCGGTTGATAACTCTTGGCCATTTCTTGGCTGTCCTTGAATTAACTTCACAGCTGCCCTTTTAGTTATGCATCCGTGAACGCAGCCGTCCCACCTTCGTCGAGAATAAGTTAAGATTCCATCTAAATGGTACAATATGGCGAGCTAAGTTCTCCCGGTTAGTCGTGAATGATAGCTTACGACCGGTGTAGTCAATTCATTTTATATTCTCAGGCAGCAAAATCGGCCAGTTTAGTGATGCAAGGAACTAATCGTCGGAATCCCAGCGAAGCCTGAGAGGGTAATGTACTAAATAATTAACGAGTATACCTGTATGTTCCCCCACCCAAAAGTATACCACCTTCATCGTAAATACACTATAATAAGTTGCCTAGACGAAATGACAATAGTGCATGTGATGCAACCGGCGTCGGATATTTTATCATGGTCAAGGCGATGCGTGATTGGACAGTTAGATCGAATGCACTTGGCAAAAAAGTGCCAAGAAGACACAATGCTACACTACTGTCATATCTACATCCAAGCCTTCACTAGCGCTTGAGTGAGATCCGTCAAAAATATGGTCAATGCCTATTCGAAAGAGACACGACAAGGCGGGCGTGGTGGCGTGTAATAGGCTGACGCACATACATTAAACAAGAAACCTCTAGAGCATGTTTCTTTCTAGAACTAAGTCCGGTGATGATAGCATTAGCTGAGACTGGCGCCCTCAAGGTCCTCACTCGTCTAAGTGGCCTAACTGCCTTCCTCTTTCGGTCTCGATTGAAGGTCTCATCAGGAATAGGGGACGCAATATCCTGCACTGCCGAGATCCGATGCGGTTTCATTGCTTCAATGATGGAATAAACTAATCGCAAGGGTGTATAGCACACCGAAGAGGGAATGTCCCGTCATAATCACGATCCTTTGGGGATGCTTAGATACTATTGTGTGAAGCGCTGAGAATGTGTATCACATAGGAAGCTGATGTCGCAGTTTAGAGACACGGCATTTAAAGTGCGTCTTCATTTAGTTATACACGTTGATTATTCTAGGGAATGATCTTCTCTGGCTTGCATTATTTTGGATCTGATTCACAGCCTCACCGCCGTGGTCTTGTTTACATCCACACGGCCCCTTGTTTCAGTACCCTTCACGTTCTTGGAGCGGTTCGCCCCCGACGTAATGGCCGGCCAAAGGCCCGTGTCACCGATACAATAATTCCGAAAGTAACGGCATGCAGAAGTCCTGCCCACTTATTAAACTGGGCAACAACACTTCGGATGCCCGGAAATACAGCCGATTTAGGACGCGTGAACCGAGACATACATACGTCTAATAGCGCGGAACTTCCGAGTCATATAAGCAGCCATCTATGTAAGTTTAAATCAGTAAATGTCTAGGATGGGAGATCTCATCATGCTTTACATCTCTAAATACCTATGCAAGGACCTTATTTAATGGCCAACCACGAAAGGTATAGGTGATATCTATTGCTGTTGCAACAAAAGAAACAGATTCCGTCAAGGTAGGGTTCAATGTTCCGTAAAGTCTGCGCGACATACATTGCGTTATCGCTTTACTTCGGGTCAAAGAATGAATCCCTGCTTGATCTGAATTATTTCCTACCCGCTTTCTCTTATTATGCTAGGTCCTGGTTACAAGAAGGCTGTCGGGGTTTCACATGCATAAATACCTTAGGCATAAAGTCTTAATTCGAAATCAATTGACTAAAAATCGGGTTTGAGAGGTCGGGAACAGCGCATATACATATAATAACAAGCTTGAGCTTATAATTTGATTGATTGTAGACAAAGTTAAACTCATTCTAGGGTATTCACCATCCCAAGTGAGCTAATATGTCGTTGTATCTTAATGAATATTGAATACCTCACTCTCGTAGCCAATTTAAAGCATGTCTAACGTCCTGAACGCATCGGCTAGGTTCGGGATAACTCATAATATGAGTTTTCAACGTTACTCGATGCAACGAGTTACTCATAAGTTCTATATGCACGAATAAAACTACGCTTGTTGGTTTTGTAGTTGTGTATTACGAATTATAGACTATTGTGAAGGCTAAGTGAGCGGACTGAAATTTTCTATAAGGCCACTCAACCCCCAATCAGAGTTTTTGGAGCTTGATGCGGCAGTACGGATTCCTAAGGTGCCCATCGGAGCAGAATATACGGCTTGCACTACACAACTGAATCAATGCTCTAAGTAATACTTTGTGAAAACCTAGATACTTTACTGAGTGGACGATCGTGCCTCCTTCAACGCGTGGAAGAAAGCCTCAAGTCGTAAAAGACTCACATCAGCATCGTTGCAACCCTGCGGTACGGTATTATAAGCTGTGAAATACTATTCAATCCGGAACTGTTGACACGACCTCCGTCGTACTATCTCTTCTATCCGCATTCGAAAGTACGACACCAAAGTGGTTATGTCGTCACATGTGACTCCTGATCCGGACGAGATCCAGACTGCAATAACAATGACCAAGATGAAACCAAATAGTCGGTTCATAGTTTAATAATATAGATAGCTGGTGGCGGACGAATGTGTATATCCGTAACGCTTCCCGTGGCGACGGGTCGGGCTAGTCCTGGCCGGTCCTGGTTATCCTCGACTCGGCTAGACGGACTGCCAGCTCAGCAGCCAGGTCACGAATTCTCATTTCTCTCTCTTGAGTGGGGTCCGACTGCCACCAACCACGAACATCCCTGAACTCTAGGGTTCTCAAAATTGCCGGCGTAAGAGCTGTAGGAGGGGCATGGGGTGGTATGTTCGTGACGGCCCGTCCTCGAGGCGAGATCGGAAGTTATTTGACTCTAGAGTGAAGATGTGCCATAGGTATGTGGTCGCTATTTAGGCATTTATGCGTTAAGGCTCATTTTGATTAATTTCCGAGCCTCTCCCAGTTCGCTTTGGGGACTCAGATGCTTGTATGAACACGTATAATCTTCAATATAACTGCCATAGGTGTCCCGGCTTCCCCTTTACTGACACTTGCACCTAACAAGACATGATAGCATAATAGTAAATATAACTGCTTCAGGATGTCGATAAGGGATCTATACATATACATCCTTATAACCTTTAGAAATCACTACGATACAATACTTCTAGAACGGGGGATTGGTATGTAGACAACTAGGGGCTAAGTTCTTAAGAGAGTTAGAGCTACTTGTTTGAGAACAACGACGATAAATCTATACCCATAGTTGATCAATCAGGACAGTGACAGCGTCGCTTCTAAAGCATTATAGTCTTATCCCTGCCTCCTCTCATATGAAGGCGTTAGCTTCAGGGTTGGCAATTAGTATTACTAAAACACGATTTTAGTACCTTGTAGTACTAGTGTAGTACTTAAAATAACTTTTAAACAAAAATAGTTAGAAATAAATAAAATACACCATTTTAAAGCCCTTTTTAAAACGAATTTAATAATATAACTTTTTTTAATTAAAAGTGGGTTTTCAATTAGTAATCGCCAATTAGTACTAAAAGTAGTAAATTAGTATTAAAAAAGTACTACAAAAGTATTACAAGCAATTATATGTTTAGGACCCACTTTTAACTAATAAAAGTTATACTATTAAATTCCTTTTAAAAAGGGCTTTAAAATGGTGTATTTTATTTATTTATATTTAATTTCCTTATAAAGTTATTTAAAAATCTTTAAAATGAAAAAATACTAGTAGTAACTAATTTGCCAACCCTGGTTAGCTTGGATATTCGAATCGCCGGAGTTATGTATCATCCACAAAGAAGATGGCCAGAGGCAGGTACTATGATAAACTATTAGATTATCCTAACAACAAAAATAAATTTAAATGTTTTTTGAGAACCAACCTAATGATTACAATTCTGTGTCTTCCTCGCTCGACCTTTGCGTTGACTTGTCCTCACTTTTCTCCATGCGCACACGTTGCCTTCTGCAAAGTCTGCATAGACATATATACATATACCTAGACTAGCCCCCTCTCACTGTTCTTGACCGATGTGGAGGGGGCAAAAATGAACGAAGGAATTTTTACTCCCTTAAACAGGTAAACCACTCCAAAGCAAGCCTTACTGGCGCAAGGCGACTCTGGAGATGTCTAGACGCCTAGGGAAGAGGTTTTAGGGCAAAAATTACCCTCTAGCTGAATACTCGAGTGATCCCGGGCAACATATCATTTCTCTTGCTATAGTAACTACGCAGACTACGGCGTAATAGCTACGAGATATGCTCATAATTAAGCGGGATAGAAGATAGCGTGGCCTAGTCTCATGTTATTGTGGGTTATACTACGCGAACTTTAATCCCGAGTTATTAAGCAGGCAACGACGTATCCTTAATCACTAGGGATGGGATTCAGTAACTCTGCATAAATTTGGCCCGACGGATGCTATTAAGGGCGGGTCTAGATATCGCGAACAACTTCAACAAATTGAGTTCCCAGCGCTGCCTGCAGCACAAGGTCCGATATAGTCCGTCTTGATGAGTACATGGATAAGGTCAACATTGAGATTTTATGGAGGTATGGACTTGAAGAGGATTCGTCCGGCGAATGGGTCGGCGAAGATGCAGACAGGTCTTGAAGCTCTCACGCTAGAAAAGCTTTGACCCTACCATTAGTCCCAAGGCAAACCCAATATCTTAGGTACCTAAAGTAGGTGTCAAGACTGCCAGCATGGGGTAGAATATGACACTTGTTGATGCATGAGGCTTCTGGAATGCCCTCGTAGCTATGCTACTGCTATATGCAAGGACTCTCTTGTCTCATGGGGATCGTGGCAGTTGATTGTGATAGTAGATAAGTAGAAATCAACGCTTAGGCTTTAGTCGGGTTGATAAGGCCTAGCAGTATACTCACCCTTCTATCATAGCCTTACCCTGTATCCTTAGTTACTGCCAACCATTGTTTAGGGTGTATTGACGTTGGTGTTGACTTTTCCTCTTTTCTTCAATCTTTAGTTTTTTTTCTTTCTTAGTCTGGGATGGTTCATTTCAATGATCTCCTATGTAGTGCACTACAAATGATGGGAGGTGACGGCATTTGCATGTCAACAAATAATATCTTTAGTAGATACTTAAGTATACCTAGGTATACTGTAATGCACCTTAGTGCTTCTTTATCAAAGACTGTGTCGTGAGGCCATGATAGGTGCCTCATGCCGTATCAACTACCCGGATTTCCTTCACAAAAATTTATACATACCTACACCATACCTCTCTGCAAATAGTTACTATCGAGTTGTCTGTTATTATCCGACATAATGCTCTAACAACAAGAGTTTTGGGGATTTTGTTGAATGTTTATGTACAATACCTATTGGCATTACCTACCATATAATCTTGCCAAGAGCCTAAAATGTACTGGAATGACACACTACACTGTTTCGTACACTACAGGGTACCTAAGTGTACCTCTTAGTATTACTGTACTTAGCACCCACCTAACTGTGATTGGTTTAGCCGGGTTCCAAATTAAGCCCCAAGACAAGAGACATGTCACTCAACTATGACATGCATCCTTCGCTTCCTCCCTTTAAAAGCATTAGGTAGACAAAAAACAGACACTTCGACATCGTCTGACTTTAATGAGGCCATCCATCTGTAATGATGTGTTCTTCACTCTTTCTATATTGCGTATAAGTTGATTCGAATCGAACGTTGTGATCCATTCGCCACCATGGCATCCTCCCATCTTCTCAATGGTGAGCGAAACAGAGAAAGCCGCATAGCCACAGCTAGAGGCAAAGGCAGAATATAAGCTTATGCGATATGAATAGATGCTTCCTGGTCCTCCATCCCGAGTGATATCCTTCGTGCCGAGTTAGCGAGAAGGCAAGAGAACAATGGCATTTCCGAGAAACCCGCCTGCGGCTCCGGCGACCGAGGCGCATACGATACACCATTACACGTCTTCGCCCTCGTACTCATCCTCGCTCTTAGCACACTCGGTATGTCTGCTTCGACGCCTCGGATCCGCGTGATCGCGTCATTGAATACAGCGTCGCGGCATATGGGCATGCAATAACTAACTAACTATCCTAATAGCATGTGGCTTCCCCCTCCTCTCTCGCCAGACGTCGTCGAAAGGTAGCCATCGCGCAAATACCATTATCTTCCTAAGTCAGCACTTCGGTACAGGAGTCCTCATCGCAACGGCCTTCGTTCACCTCCTTCCGACTGCATTCGTATCACTTACGGACCCATGCCTACCCGACTTCTTCACATCAAGATACCAACCAACTGCCGGCCTCGTTGCCATGATATCCGCCCTTATCGTGGTCACGCTCGAATCCTACTTAACCACGAGAGGCGCGGGGCACACACACACACATAATCATGGCTGGGATTCAGAAGATGAGGGACCGGAAGACGGAGCGCATCTCAAATCCCAAACGAACGGCGGATTCGCTGCGAAAAGAATAACAAACCATCGACCAGCAGATATTGCCCTTGACGATGTAGGCGCAAGTCGCGGGCTGATGACGGATGTATCTCCACTGCCGGAAGTAACACCGACAGCTGTTGCGCCCCAAGAGAATGGAAAGAAATCCTTTGTCCCGAATAAGGACATGCATCACGATGACGACGATGACGTAGACGATGATCTAGATCTGAACTTGAATGAGCTTGATCCTGCTACGAACGACCATACCCAACCCCTCACCAACCCAAGTCACCAAAGGGTTTCTGAGACTGGGTTATCCCAGGAACCGCTAACACCCGAAGAGCAAAAACGACGAATGCTACAATGCATGCTGCTCGAAGCTGGCATATTATTTCACAGTATCTTTATCGGCATGGCCGTGTCCGTTGCGACAGGCCCACCATTTGTGGTTTTCCTAGTCGCCATTGCTTTCCATCAAACTTTCGAAGGCCTAGCCCTCGGTTCGCGGATAGCAGCAGTACAATTCCCTCGCTCGTCGATTCGCCCGTGGCTTATGGTGCTAGCTTACGGGACCACCACCCCTCTAGGACAAGCCATTGGCCTAGGCGTTCACACGCTCTATGATCCGAAGAGTCAGACCGGACTCTTGATGGTGGGCTTCATGAATGCCGTCTCGAGCGGCCTTCTACTATTTGCCGGCTTGGTACAGCTGCTGGCTGAGGATTTCCTTACGGAGAAGAGTTACAGGACACTAAAAGGAAAGAAAAGGAGGAACGCGGGTCTGGCCGTATTCGCAGGCGCCACGCTCATGGCTCTCGTGGGAGCTTTTGCTTAGAAAGGATATCTCTCATGGACCTGCTATGTGAATGTTATTGTGACACTATATAGATCAACTTGTATATACATGGATATTTGGCTCAAGCATCATATTGGCGTTTAGGAAGTCATTTTTGTGTGGTAGAGGTAACCTAGAATGATTTTTATGGTACGATTTCTTGCAATTTTGAAACCCTCTCAGAATGCTCCTCGCTCCCCCCTCTCGGGGGCGCTAGTGCACGCGTACGTACTTTTAAGCCGCTTTCGGCACGGCGGTCACCCCTGAATTATAGAAACATGTTAGTCGGGATATCTAGGTAGACTACTGTAGGACCTGCCAGATCATAGGAGATATGGAGACCGAAGGATCAGGCATGAGAAGGTTGAATACGTACAGGGGAAAGCGGTCGTCATCGGAGAACCGTAGGTGCCCAGATCATCATAGTTCTTTGTCAAAGTAGCGTTTTGAAGGATGTGGGTTACAAAAGGGAGGACGCTATCACTGTTGCGAGCCATCGTTAGCACTGACCTGCTCCTCGTCGTTATACAGCGCAGAGGACCACGGGGAGATGGTTCCGGGGGGGAGGTGGGGGGGCTCACAATCCGCTCATATCGCAATGCCCACCACTACGAACCGACATGGCAATCTTATTCCCGACACCCAGAAATTCGTAGACGGCCTTTGCGGCCGGGTACACGATGACAGCGGTGCCCTTGCTATTCGTGAACTGATCACCAGTTCCCTGATCGATGACGAGGGCACGGGGCGCGAGCGCAGCGGCGATGGTATGTGCGTCGTAGGGCAGGTTCTCGGCGTGGTTCACAAAGGTGCCTAACGTGTTGTCGCTCCACCACGGCGCGCCCTGCTTCGAGTTCTCGAGCGTCTCGTCCTGCCCGCTCAGTCCGTGGTATCGGTACGGACCCAGCCCCTGCACGCCCGAGCTCATGGGCATCGTCAGCGTGATCCGTTTGTCAAGCAAGCCGGCAGCCAGGGCTCCCTTCCCGAGGCGCGAGCACCCTGTCACGCCCACGCGGTTCGGGTCGATTTCTGGTACCGTGGCATTCAGCGCGTCGAGGGTGCGGTGGAAGCCCCAGGCCCAGGCTGCTAGGGAGCCTTTTTGGCGAGAAGGTAGTTAGTTCTATCTTTTAGATTATTGACGTCTAGTTTCGGCCGATCTTCAACATCATTCCCTAACTCCGTCACATCCTATGCCGCGGGGAATTCCATGAGGAAAGGGGGGGCAGGGAATTGAGGAGGAAGGTTTTACCGCCCTATGGCTACCCCTTGAATATGTTAAAGCGGAAAAAGATCTTACCAATATCCCTGCCGCTATAGATGTCCCAGAAGGCACCCGTCTTGGCGTTGCTGTCGGAGGCCACGCGCGTGTAGTCGAAGCCGACGATGGCGATGCCGGCCCGGAGGTATGGCTGGTTGTTCATGCCGCCAATGTTTATGACGACGGGCGCGGGCTTGGCACTCGAGGCACCCGACGGCAGTGACAGCGTGGCGCTGAACCTGCCCGTCTTCCCGCCGGCCGTCACCTCGATGTTCACCGTGTTGCCGCTGCGCGTGGCCTTGACCGTCTCCTGGTTGTGGTCGGGGTAGTAGCCATACCTGCGATAGGGAGGGAAAGACGGAGGGTTAGTTTTGAACCTGGAATATGGGTATCAGGGAGCAGCGGCACGCACTGGTACTCCTGCAACATCTGGATAATTTCAGGTTGCCGGCAGCTGTACCACTCCTCGGGCGTCTGAATCCGGTTCTTGCCCTTCCCGGTCATGACATCCTGCGCGAAATTCGCCGAGCCCCCAGCGTTGTCTGTCGTCGTGTACGCGAGCGGCAGAAACGGGTCAGGCAGCGTCGTCTGCAGTGGGAGTTGGGACCATGTCGGGTATTTCGAAATCGCGGGCACGGACGCGCAATCTGCCTGTGTCGTTTCGAGGTGGCTTGGTACAGCTGTTGCTGATGCTAGATGCAGGAGGGACAGGATGCCTGTGGCCGTTTTGACTGTCGAAGGCGCCATGTTCGTTCGTTGATCACGCCGAGTTTCGTGGTACAAGGCGATTTTGAGACTCAATGATATCCTCCGTCAGAAGGCATTTTCTATAGATGGGCAACAACGGCCTTCTTCTATATGGCATTGCGGAGTCTTGATCGCCATACCCCATATCGTAGTGCCGTTGCCCCGAATTAACAACCGGGTATTATAACGACCCGGCTATTTGGATCGACCGGAGGGTTCAGGTCAGGTCTGGGCTTCTCGCTATTGCAATAGCACAAATTATCATCTGCGGCTACTGGATAATTACCTACTGTTATTGGAAAGCTTTACCTCTCCCGAACACGTATTGGCAACGACAATTAAGTGTGAGGGAAGGTAAGGCTTGAGAATTTCTAACGGTGACCCCTAAAACTCTATAAAACTGGGCTCGCTTTTGATTGGCCCATACGGACTCTGCAAAGACCCTATTGGTCAGAGTCTATTTGAGGCATCAACCACAACGTATTTACACTGAATTTAACTGTGAGGCTTGCGTAAGGCTTGCGTACTGCAATAGTGAACATGGTCACTAACGGCCACTATATGTGAATACGAATACGACCTTGTTTACATAATTGACCAGGCTTAATGTTAAGTACTCCGAGATACACTACTAACCTAAAATTGAAATGCCTTGCATTTCAATTTTCATCGTATTTAAAATGGAAAGCTATACCTATAAAGGTAAAGCTTTCCATTTTAGTGCCAGCATGCTTGGCGCTACAACGTACTTATTCATTTCATTGGTCTAGTCTCTGTGTTTATTCTATGTTTTTATTCTTTGCTGCTGGTAGAGAACATAGGTAAAAGAAATAAAGATATGATTTATGGATACCAACTAGTTAAGCATCCCAGGCTGAGCCCATCGCCTTCAAAGTAGTGTTGACAATTTTAGCCGGGAGTCACTAGTTTATTTCTTCTTTAGGCATTACTTTAATCCAACGGCCAATCGTAGGTGACGGCTGTTTACTAGCTACCCGCATGAAGAGGATGTATTTATAAATATATCCACGTGTAGGTGAAGGGGCCCTGCTCTAGCTGTTGAACCGTGCGACCAGGGGCGGGGGGTATAGTATGATGTCACGACTGGAAATTGAAGCTGTCGTGCTTTTGTTGTGAGAAGTTATGTGTTTTTTTCTTTTCCTAGAAACTTCAAAGAGCCATACGTCATACACTCCATAATCTTACTACTCAATATTGCACGAAGGTTGGAGTAAGAGATCATACTATGTAGTTTAACGTCTAGATTTACTTATACCGGTACTTATTGGTTGTAAATTATATTATTTTCTTGCGTATGTCCCTAAACTTTGCTTTTTACAACCCAAGTGGGTTGCTCTTTAGCACTGACCATTCTAGATTCCCTAAACTATAATAAATTACTTATATATATATTTCATAATTATTCGGCAGGCCAGCATCCCCAGATCCAATGTCACCGTATGCCACGGCCGCTCTGACATGAGATTCACTTACCTTAACGATTGGCCTTCTTTACAGAGATCCTTCGTGTTACAGACCTACTAGGGCTCTCGTACATATTAAGACTAACACATGGTCGGGGGGAACGGCCATCTATTTATAGTAGAGATGGCCGGTTAGTCAATACAAGACCCTTTGCGCAAAAACAAGTATACATCGTACCCCATACCTGGGTTCTGACGCATTATTGTATGCTTTGAATCAAGCCGAGAATACTATTGGAGATTTAGTATTACATGGCTAAACACGGCGACACTGCAAGATACCCATCTCGCGTATCTGAGATATATGAGACACCGAGAATTTCGTCTGACGCTACCCCTAATGATATGACTATCGGGTTTCACGCTGCATCATTCGCCATGACAGGAGACTTCAGGTTCTGAGACTATGTTCGACTCCTACGCCACCTCTGATTTCTCTCTCTGCTTGTATCGGACTCTCGGTGAGTTGGAGATGTTATTCTAGTCTAAATCATGGAGATAGACTAGGTACTAAGATGGCGGTGTTAGGTAATTGGTCCGTTATCTTTGGTAATGGATAAGTTGGTGGGTATTGTGATTTGAGACTTGGGTGCTATTTCAATCACATCCGATTGGCTATGCAGTCGACCTGTTATCACTAATAGGTGTGTATATGACCTACAAAGATAAGGTACACACTATAGTAGTCTACTAACCAGAGGTACCTGGTAGTTGCAATTCCGTATCCATCCGACAACATACATACAATGCTATTGAGCCGGATGAAAAGAACACAAAGCGATCCAATTGCTGCTACGTGTACCATAAGTTTTCAAACTCCATCTACTGTATGCCACGGTGCTGACCTAAGTATATTTTTATGACTAATCGCCTTGCTCTGGCTACGCGGTAGTGTCTGGGGATTGGAACTCTCGATATTATGTACTTACTTCGTCTAGTACTATATAGGTTAGGTAGGTTAGTTGATGACAACCAGCTTCTCCGCATCGAGATAAGAATGCGGTCTTCCATAGACTTGGTTCCATCTCCACTTCTGTTCGACACCCCACAATCCATGCCCGAGCAGTACCGAGGACGCTTGCCCCTGGCGGAACTGGGCAGTGCCTGGGGCAATACCCAGATAGGGAACCTACAGGTAGGTAAACCTGGGTATGTGTGTAGCTAGGTATGTAGGAGATCTATGTAGATAGTACCTACGGGCTGGCGACCCGTTCCCCAACGACAACTCCTCGTCTAACGATCCTGTATGATTGATTTTAACCATGGCCATGTCTGTGACAAACGCAAACGACATGTCCTCCACGCCCCAGCAACCTTATCGATGTCTCGTCTGCAACAGGTGTTTTACGCGGCACGAGAACCTCAAGCGACATGCCGCGCTTCATTCCCAGTCTCAGGGCCGTAGTGTGCTTCGATGCGAATTTTGTGCCACCACTTTTTCTCGAGGCGATCTGCGGAATCGTCATGTGCATAGGAAACACCCAGAGCATGCGGGGAAATTGATGACGAGACCAAAGTCCCAGAGGCGCCCAAATGCTCCCTGTGCAGGTTTGAGTGGCGAGGATGGGGAAGAGGTCGGGTCGGCAGTGTTTGACGCCATTGGTTTGACCCAGCAATCCGAGCACTGTCAGCTCGATTATGATCATGAGGGTTATATCGCCCACGATCTGAATTTTACGACCAACAGTGTTTCGGCGACGATGTCTAGGGGGGAACCTCCACGGGTCGTCGCGTTATCGGCGACTCCACCGTCAAGGGACAAATCAATAGCTATTGATCGGTTGCTGAATAGTCAAAACCTCCAGCACCTCGTAGAGGAATCTCGTCTAAGCCAGGATAGTCACCTCGATAAAGTGCATTCACCTATGGATATGTACTTTCCCTCGTTTGACGCCGACATGGCCGGTTTCAACTTCATTTCAGCTATCACAGATAAAAATCCATCGAGTAGTCCGCCGCAACTGCAAGAAGATTGGGCTCCATCTCCATTCCAGTATGCCCGAGGATGCGAACTGTTCTTTACTCATGTTGCGCATTACGTACCGTTCATCCACTACTCAACCTTCGACCAATCCCAAACCCCTCTCTATCTACTTCTCAGTATGCTTTGTCTTGGGTACCAGTACGGCGAGGACCCAGATTGCGAATACGAGACGGGTACGGGGGCAAGGTTATCTCGGCGTTGCTTCCGTCGAGCAAGGGCTTGCATTGCTACTATCGAAGAAGACGAGGAAGAAGCTACGCAGCAGCTCTCATTAGTGCAGTCATATTTATTACTTCAGATTTGCGCTATGATGTTCCTCTGTGGAAAAGATTCATTCTACGGCCTTGGAGCACACTCAAAAATGATTTCACATGCTAGAAGCGGAGGCCTCATGCGACCAGTTCTAGATAATATCCAGGGGGCAGGGGATCTTGAGACCCTATGGCAAGGATTTCTTACAGCCGAGTCCCTTAAACGGACACTATTTGCAGTACACCAGATTGACGCGCTGTGGTACCAGGTATTATCTATCCCTCGTCAGCTCTCACATTTAGAAGTCAAGCACGAGCTACCATGTAGAGAGGACCTTTGGAATGCGTCATCTGCTGCCGAATGGGCCCACCGGCGGCTCATCTCACAGCAATCTGGTCCGTCGATAAACTACCCAGACGCTATACGACAATTTCTTTCTGCTGAAGTGAACCCCATATCATTTCCAGCATTTGACCCATATGGTGCTATAAACATTGCACAATTCTTGATATCGAGTGCTCGCGAGATATCTGGTTGGTGTACCATGACTGGGCAGATTAGCTTAGAGAGGTTTGAGCCCCTCAAAGCATCCCTGCCCGCGCTTGGTCGTGTCATATGCCAACAGCGTGAACAATCAGACTCGGGACAAGGGGCCTTATCCGAGATGACGTGGCATATCGCTATGATTGAAATAGAGGTATGGTCGCCGTCGCATGTCGGTGGAATTGTGGAGGAAAGTGTAGACTCGCTTTTGAAACAGTCGACCTACCTTTCACCCCATATCGATCTTTTATGTGAGCCCAGCATTGCGAGTGCTATTCAACCTCATGTTGATTGGTTTCTGCGCTACCTCGACACAACTGTCACGTCCGACTTGGAGGCACCGTGGGTGACCCTGTATGCTTACAAGGCCTTTCTGATTGCTTGGCAATTCATGCGCGGCCAAATCCCAGCGTCAATGGAGGTTGTTGGCGTCCTCGACGGCGACGTGCAAGGTGCTTTGAAATGGGCGAAAAGGGTCTTTCAACGCAGGCAGAGATGGCAGCTTGGCAAGCTTGTCCTGGAACGCCTGGACTCCCTAAGCAACGAATTTCTTGAACCTGTTAGGCCAAAAATTCCTGGAGATTGGACGCCTAGGCAGAGGTAGCAAACAGGCTCGTTTGCCTAACTCCGGACTACTAAGATCAAACCGTTGATACTTCAGCCGGTTCTACTCTCATAGTCTCTATACCGCGAGAGACGAGGTACAATAACAAATGTGTACCGTTCATATTTAACCGCGGCTTGACTTGGGCGACTACTCCAAGATAATTTGTATATAAATTCCCGGGCTCTGAACCGTTAAAATGATAGCTCAAGGCGCAAGGAATCATGTACACATATGGTAATGGCAATCTAATTCGATGCTCAATAGATACTAACGCTACATAGCCCTCGGCCTTCTTAAAAGTTCGATAGTTGAGATATCTATAACCTCCAAGATAGCCAGGCTGCTTACTTTCTTCCCTTGTTTATTTAGGCCCCCTAATTGATTATGTAAACCCCCTCTGTGACTATTCGTAAATGCTTATACTGGCAGCACAACCTTCATGCCGAGATATTCGCGTTGGTGCATGATCTGACCGTCAATAACTACTTGATGGACGCCCACCCGGTTATGGGCGGTATCGGTTGGGTCTGTAGCAGTCGCTATTTGAATCTCGCGCCACTGACGGTTGGTTGGGATAGGCCGGCCGCTGGCCATCTGCTTCTTGTATTCTTTGTAGATGCCCTGCTCTTCGATGCAGCCCTCACGTTGGATCAGTGGTGAATCTAGGGAAAATAACTTAGCATCAAGTCTGTTCCGACTTTTTGGCTCTCGATATATATACGTACCTATTGCGGGCGACATGGGCAGATCCCCGACAGAACTGTTGAACAAGACCAAGGAGAGGCGCTCGGACTGGAGCTGGTCGACGGGCGGCTTGAAGACGCGGTGGCGGGTGGCTTTGAAATGGCCGCCGGACACAATCTCCAGCGTATCGCCGATATTGATGACTAGAGCGCCCGGCTTGTACGGCACGTAGTACCACTTTTCGTCACGGCCCCAGATCTGGAGGCAGGAGATCGGGACGGAGAAGAGCTGGGTGGTAAGGCCGAAGTCGGTGTGCCCGTGCATGCGAAGGCCCTTGGAAGCCTCCTCGGTCGACTTCTCCACGGGCCGGAACAGTGCGTGTCGGAAATAACCCTCGCCAGTAGGGCTGCCGTGGGACTGGACGTTGTCCCAAAGGTAATCGTCAGGAAGCTCAAGGACCCTTGAGAATAGAGTGAGAAGGCGGCGATTCACCGACTTGGTCAGGTAGTTGCAAAATGCCTCGATCTCGTCCATGAAGGGTTGTAGACAAGTGGGTATCCGGTTGGGGTCTTCCCAGTCAGGTTTGTACCAGTTGAACTGTTCGATGCCATCTGGGACACCTCGATGACGCTGAGGGTTCAACTTTTGTTAGCCCGGACTTAACATTATTCAGAGTATCTCGCCGGGGAAAGGGGTAGGTGAGGGGGGCCTTGCCTTGAATCCATATGGATGCTTGTAGCCTGACCATACACCTGTTTCTGGGTTGAATAAAAGACGTTCTTTGTCTTCTTCGCTGATATTGTGATACAGATATTGAGCCAGGGCGAATTGGCGGTGGAGCTATTCGGGAATTTATGGTTAGTAAAACATAGCCTCTTTGCTTGAGCAGTGATTGCATCTTGTCTTACCTGCTCAAGTGAAATTCCATAATTCTCTAGGAATAGAAAGCCGTCATCGCGAATAGCGACTTTTACATTCTGAATCAACTCGTCGACTACCGCTGGGTCGTCCGAGTCAAGCAACGACAGATCGATGGACTTGAGTTCTGCAAAGTTCTCCTTCTGCTGGGTCACGGGCGGAGGAATCCATTCTGGCACAAAAGGTTTATGAGGAAGGTTGGCCGGAGGCGGATTAAAAGGAGCCGTTGGAGCCATTGTCAGGACTGTGCTATGCAAATTGTATATCACTAAGTGTTAAAACTCAGAAGATGTTAAGGAGATATCTAAAGTGTGGGTGAGTATGTGGGTAGTATTTGGACTTGAATACTGTTGTTCACGACCTTTACTTATAAGCGCCGTTTGTTTTGCCACATAGTGCCGGATGGAATCCCCATCGTGATGCCTCTTGTTCCAGTGGCTAAGAGCTCCTCCATCATACGACCACCATAGCAACAGGCGCACCGCTGAAACTTGAGAACTCGTTCCCCATTTTTAGTCTCGTTATCTGATCCCATGCTCCTCCTCTCCACATGAATTCCTTATCGCATTACTAATCCCTTTACTTGATAGTGATCGAGGCTGTAAGATATTGGGGCCATGTCATAGTAGTGCAATGCCAAATCCGCGGCAAATTATGATTGCCACGGCTAGGCTTACCGAATGAACGCTGTAACTCGAAACACTCTACACCAGGAGTCACAGTATCACTTTCCGGAACCTCGGGTTTATCTGAGTTGGAGGCTTGGATAAACTTATCCGTCATCACCTAGGCTATTTGGCCCCTAAGTGCTCTCTCTCCATACATGCGTGTCCTAGGTATATGTGGTATCTCCACAATCGACCAAGCTGCCTGAATTCTATGATTCCTACCCCAGACCGAAAGAAGCCCAGAAACGTGAAGATAGTCAGGCCCAGGCCCCACTGATCTGTTCTGCTCTCCACCTTCTCCCTGATCATGCATGCATGGACCGTGGATTGGCACATTGCGGAGGGCCGGGAGTCGTTAGCGTGGGAGGAGCTCCTCCCGGCTCCCACTAGGATTGAGCTCCTCCCTGAGTTGACTGGCTTGGCGAAATTGAGGCAGATAACCGTCTTATGATAGTTGGCGTAAGTGTGTAAAAAAAGAAAGAAAATAGAAAAAAAAAGATAGAGGAAGACAATAAAAATTAAAGCGGAACCTCTCGAAACCATCCAAGGCAAGCGAGCATAAATGATACGTGCAAAGCCCTCGGCATACTAACCAATTCCTAATCTCATCCATCCCAACCCAACGACCCAACTCACTTAGCCCTATTCCAAGGTTGATTCCTGAATCTACACTACAATCAATATCCAACTATCAATTCCGTCAGCAACCATGTCGCGCCAACTCATTTCGAGCGAGAAGTTCCCGACCAAGCCGCACAACTGTATGTAAAATCCCATCAAGCATGGTGGCAAAGACGAAGGCGCTTATCTGACTTGTCCGGCCCACAGGTCCTGCGACAAAGGTCCCCGGTCTCGTCTTCTGTGCCGGCCAGACCGCTACTGGAGAAATCAAGCAGGCAACGGTAAGTCTCACCCATGTCCAACAACGCGTCTTTTGTATACCTAGAACCTTGTACGCTAACAAGGATGCCACCCATCTACAGAGGACTGTTCTACAGAACCTAAAGGAAGTTCTTGAGCTTTCTGGCTCGTCATTAGACAAGGTTGTCAAGTACAATGTCTATCTTGCCGATATGAAGGATTTTGCCGCCATGAATGAGGTTTACATTGATTTCTTGCCTCAGCCAATGCCGTCGCGGTCCTGCCTACAGGCACTGCCTCCAGGAGATGGCACTGTTATTGAGATTGAGTGTATTGCACAGGCTTAAAGTCATGTCTGTATCAGAAAAGTCAGGCCCATGTGGGCATCAAATGAGAATATTGGATCATGGTCATGTATACCCGTCACACCGGGTACCGATTATAGAGTTACATACCTGGTGTTTACGTGAATCCTAATGCAGGATATAGATTATCTCTTTCCTACACAGAAATATACAAACTTTACTGCATGACTATTCTCAGTTAACCTAGTAATATTTAGTTGAGACTAATTGAACACGCATATACCGAGCTACTACTAGTTGGTAGGCGTCGGGTTTCACCATCCTACTCTGGGGTATATTCTTCCTTCGTCATGGGCTTATACGCACGAGAATGTTTTGTGTCTGTTTATGATTCATTTTAACACTACTATCACTAGGAAAGTGGTGCGCGTAGGGTGGTGAGATATAGCCAATTAACGCTCAAGAATATCGAATCTTCTCTGAAAGCTCGTCCTTATTCCGTTGGTGGGTTGGCTAGAGCTACGCCCCGAACTAAACATACAATGAGATTATAGCCGCAAGCTGCTGTACTGACGTTTGGATTGAAAATTGATTTCTTTTATAAACCCTATCTGTCACGGAGAAGTGGGTCTAACAGATCCAGTATGTGGAGGGATTGGGTTAACTATAGACCTAATGATCCCTAGTATAAATAGGTCTTTTTCCTACACTAGTTACCACTTAGAACTTAGACCTTAGATCATCTGAATACACTACTATCTGATCGCTTCTATGAGAAAGCACTGGTTTCCACCTTCCACAAGATCACTCTCCACATCTCCGCGAGACTATCTCATGTGACCGTAATAACCCTCTAGACGTGTTTAGTTGTACAACTAGCCCAACTAGCCTGTCCTTATGACCGAGCTATTTCGAATTCAGCCATATACCAATTCTGGATGGCCTTAGTATCTCCAGTGATAGCCACCGTGTCGTATTTATCCCTTTCCTGCTTCGCCACAGTACCATTATTTACCATACGACCAGCCCACTTGCCATGTTTCCGCGCAGCCGCTACGATCTTGTCGACAGCGGCGACAAACTCTGGCTCGTCTCCCCTCGCTGGTACGTATCCAAGTAGAGACTGCGCAAGATCGTTGGGACCGATGAAAACGAGGTCTACACCGGGCACGGCGCAGATGGCATCTACGTTCTCAACACCTGCCCGAGTCTCTATTTGCACCATAGTGATGATGGTCTCGTTAGCGGACTTCATGTACTCCGGCGTGGTGAGACCATGTCCAATGGCGGGGAAAGCTGATCCTTGACCCCGGACACCCTGGGGCGGAAACTTGGCTGACGCGACAACTTGCGCCGCCTCCTCGGCGTTGTTGACTTGTGGCACCATGATGCCGTGGGCACCAGTGTCTAGGGCCCGCTTGATAATATCATGGGTAGGCCCACGGATACGTATGATGGGCGAGACGCCAAGTGCCGAGATGGCGGCGACCGAATTGTGCATAGAGTCATCTCCAATATGGCCGTGCTCACAATCAATGATAATGCCATCAAGCCCCGTCAATGCAACTATTTGAGCCTGGCGCACTGAGGGAATAGCAACAAAAGTCATCAAAGGGTATTTCCCGGCCTTGAGCTTGTTGAGTAGCCGTAACCGAGAGTTCTGAATGTTGGTAGTCTGAGGTGTGCGATAAGTGGTAGTAGGGGCTGCCATGTTGAGTATAGACTATGGCTTTCTGAGATGATTCGGACAACAAGATTGACTAGCTTGAACAGGAACGACTATTGAGTAAGATGCGTGTCAGGTGGAATACGGTAGTGATAGCAAGGATTATTCTAGATATCCGGTTAGAGCCTTTATCAGTACGTTCACTTGAGAAGACATGAGTTCAAGTACTATATACAGGATTCCTAGAGCTTGTCCAGTGTCTCGACTTACACCATAATCCCGACTAATGTTCTAGCTCACAGGGAGGACTCGGAGGAGCTCCTCCAAGCATCTATCTTCCAACAGACGGCCAATCATAGCGTATAAGCTAATATCTACTAAACCCTGATCCTCCAGCCGCGTTGTGGAGCCGATAACCACATGCTATCGCTCCTGGTCCCAACGTCAAATGGCCCGGATCCATTTGTTGTGTGGGGTTGCTGATATCGAATTGCCGTATCTTGGTCCGTTATGGGGAATTGGCCCCGTGTTGAACAGACATGCTTCGAGAACCATGCGGTAGCGAACGACCAATAGAACGAGGCCTAATGACTTATCATCCCTTTTGGTAACTTCGGTTTCCACTATATTCAATGGCAATAGATGGACAATAAAGGCAACATAATTCCTCTTGGATACTTCCATCGTACGAGTAGCTTGATCATAGACCTACCTGAATTACCTACTACTTCAACATAGCCATACAATCACAACATTCCGGTCTGCAACCGGGCACAATCGAGGTCAAATGGCCCCAACACCGACAGTCAGCTCTCAGGATGACGAGCCTAAAGTGCAGGCGTCCATCAGTGACGACAATGTGTCGGCTGCCGAAGGCCAGTTTGATGTTGTCGGAGCCAATTTCGACTCTCGCCCCGAGGCCCTTCAAGCCCTGACCCGAGAGGAAGTGGAGCTTCTGAACAAGAAACTTGTACGCAAGATCGACCTCGTGATTCTTCCTATTATCGGTCTATTATATATCTTGAACTACATCGACCGACAAAATCTAGCGGCGGCGAAGTTGCAAGGCATTTTGGAGGATCTGCATCTATCAACCCAACAGTTTGCCACTGCTGTCTCGATCCTCTTTGTCGGATACCTACCCTTCCAGATTCCGAGCAACCTCCTAATCACCAAGATATCTCGGCCTGGCCTCTACATTTGTACTGCCGCCCTTATCTGGGGAGCAATATCCGCCGTCACGGCGACTGTGAAGAATTATCAGCAACTTCTCGCCGTCAGGGCTATTCTCGGCATTGTAGAAGCTGTATTCTTCCCTGGCGCGATCTACTACCTTTCCGCCTGGTACACCAAGACGGAACTTGGGAAGCGTATTGCCGGTCTCTACATTGCACAGCAAGTTGGTAACGCTTTCGGAGGCCTGTTTGCTGCTGCCATCCTGAAACTCAACGGAGCCCACGGCATCGCTGGCTGGCAATGGCTTTTCATTATTGAGGGTAGCGCAACGGTTGGGGTTGCCTCCATATGTGTTTTCCTCATGCCCGAGTTCCCCCACAATAGCCGCATCTTATCTGACACTGAACGAGCACTTGCTGTTTGGCGTATTGAATCTGAAGCTGGTGCAGCTGAAGGTACGGAGAAGGAGAGTGTTCTCCGCGGGTTCGCCCAGGCATTGTCTGACCCCAAGCTCTGGCTTCTCATCTTCTGCAACCTGCTGTCGCAAGCGCAAGGGTCGATCGCCAACTACTTCCCCACAATCGTTGCTTCTCTGGGTTTCAATAACACCATCAGTTTACTTCTAACAGCGCCACCTTACGTACTAGCTGGATTCGTTTACTACGGTCTCATGTTTTACTCTGATCGGAAAAACACAGCCTACCCTATCATCGTCGGTTGCATCTCACTTTCTATTGTCTTGTACATCATTCTCTTGACAATCCATAATATTGGCGCGCTATACTTCGCTATGCTTCTCTTGCCTTTTGCTTCCGTTGGTCCTCAACTACTTATGTATAAGACGATAAGCTTACATTTGGCGCGGCCAATTTCGAAGCGAGCCGTGGCCTCAGCGCTAGTCAATGCTTTGGGAGGAACCTCTAATATCTGGTCTTCGTACCTGTATTACGATTCTCCACGCTTCTACGCCGCCTTTGGAACTTTGGCGGGTGCTGCGGTTTTGTTCGCTGCCACCATCACTTTCTATCGATGGCTTGTCAGGCGCGAGAACAAACGTTTGGATTCGGGTGACCCCCAGAAAATTGAAAAGGTGAAGAAGGGCGGTGTCACAGATGAGATGGTACAGTTGGGTTGGCGCTATGAGATGTACTAGAGAAACACGACGGGAAGTAGGGTGCGAATCGAGGTGGGAAGTCGTAAGTGTAATATCTACTTTTACATGCGCAAACTTGCGGTGGATGACACATACTTCTAAGTGCAAACCAGGTATTGTTGAATTCATGATTTTAAATGAGATGGGGTTTAGACAAGTCGGTTTCGTTGTGAAGGGAAGCCCGCTCAATCCTATCAAAGGGGATTTTTGGGCTGTGGGATTTGTTTTGCGCCTCAACATTTTTCAAATATCTTTACTAATTAGAAATACGATACGCTGTATCTAAAGCTACGGTATAGCCGTTATCGATGGTTTCTAACAGCCGGCTTGGGATCCAATATGTAACAATCCGAACCTTGGAACACTCAGATTGGCTGCCCAATTAGCCGTGAATCAAATTCTAGATCTTCGTTACATTTTTGTCAAAAAGTGTTACTGAGCTCAGTGATTTTATCTTACCTTCTAATATATAAGAATGTAAGTATAACTCGTGAACGCGAGTAATAGAGCTTATTACTCTAATTCATACGAATAGCCCCTCATCCAAGATATTGCCATCCACAAAATGCAACGCTCTAAAAACCGATCGGTATCTAACCAACAGCCATTTGGTATCCAGCTTGGGGTGTAGGGATCCTTCCGTAACGGGTTGAACCACTCGGTAATACTATGGTGTACGGGAGGGGACCGAAAGCAGCTCGTATTCTCACTTTTTGATCATAGGATATATTAAGCCGGCTCCTACGTCTCGCAGATTATATTCACGCAATGTTACTGTTTCTTTCTCTCATTGATTCAATGGTTTCAGGGGGCATTTAAATCTGCCTCTCCCTCGTGAGAGCACACGAAGCGCAGCCAGCTTGGCGCACGATGCGATACCGGGATACGACGCATCCCTCCCGAACAATGTTTCTAGAGCTAAAGCTTTAAGATGCTTACGCTACTTGCGATTTTAGGTACCTAGAATTGACCCCCTCTAACACAGGCGGCTCTACTCATATCAATCTAGGTAGTTTGGATCACGCTGCGAATTTTACGGCATCTAGCTTCGCGGTAACGTGGACCGGGAGTGCTAGGCTTGGGCTTGTGAATGGAAACATCACTATACTGGCTTGATATCTTTGTACTATTTACGATAGAGTTACGCTGGGTCCATCTCTCTGTTTGATCCGGAGTACCAATGTGATAAGTGCTTTGCCCAGGGGTGTCCTACCCTGAAGTTTGTTGGGTGGGTCGTAAACCCAGGAGTGCTAGCAAATGAGATTCAAGTAGTATGCACCTCATGCAGATAGCGAAATATGTCGGTTAGAAATTATGGTACAGGATATTCTCACAAAGCAAAAGTGTATAGTAACTCAAAAGTGCCGTAGACTAATAGCTTGGGTAGAAATTCCAATGCTAGTTGGGAGAGTCGTCAGGGACGGCCCAAAGACGATTCAACGTCTAGTGGTGACTAGGTGCGTTTACTGATGTAGGCGGATTGCATTCACAAGCAGACAATTGAAATCTATTGTATTGCCAGTGCGGGATATATATTTAGTCATAAAAGTACAGACATTCATGACAGGTTACATCGTATAGTGGTTAGTACAATTCGTTGTGGCGAGCCGAAAGGCGCAACAGTACCGAGTAAACGCAGGTTCGATTCCTGCTGTAGCCATTTCTTTAGAATCGTTCACACGTATTGATTCGACTTTTTTTCTTTTATTTTTTCCTTCTCAGTTTTATTTTTTTCCCTTAAATACCATGCTAGTTAGGTTCTACCCTAATACATACTACTACTATCCACTAGGTAGTACTAGGAGTACCAGTGGAGCGGGAACAAGATCTAACTAGCTCTAAATAGGTAAGGGTATATATATAAAGTAAATTAAGTAAGTATACACTGTACAATGTTCTTGTTACAGTTAGAGAAGTACACCTTTTTCTATCACATCGTAATACTCATCCATCTTCATTACCTTAATTAAGGTAAGCAGGGAAGCACTCAATCTACCAAGTAATGCAAAGTTCTGATTACACGTTTGGGGGTGTTCTCAGGCCAATTAACCACCCCCGAACCTTCTTGTACTGTATAGATACTTAGTGTAGATAGGAGATAGGGCTGCAAGGGTACGTCATCTCCCTCCCCACTATCCACCATTCCGCCTGCCAAAAAACCTATTCCCGGCTATAGGGCACTAGGCTAGGTACAAAGGCTCTAAGGCACTAACTAATTTTAGATATTGACACTGAAAGCGAGCAAGACGCTAATAAAGGATAGGTATTTTGAATATCTACATCTTTCGAATCTTTAAAACGATACACATCCGCTGTAATCTACTAATTTTCTCAAATCATGGCACAGAAGGATACAGAAGAACAGGTACGGCTGTACTTCGCCTACGGCTCAAACCTGTCAACGCAGATGCGGGATCGATGTCCGCGTTCTACTCCAATAGGTCTAGCGCATCTCGACGGCTGGGAGGTTAGTAACTTACATAGTAGCATTCCAATTTTATTCTCATCATAGCCTTTTTCAAGAGGAACCGTTTCTCTTTGAGGGTACAATCGTACCTTTTGGAGCCCCAAGTACCTTTAGATCCGTCACTCATCTCAAATGCCGCAGTGGATCATTAACGAACGTGATATGCGAATATCATGCCAAATCAGAGAGGGCGTAAAGCCGAAGCAAATGATGACCCCTCTTCGGACAAGTCACTACAATTTCCGGGCGTCTACGGGCTAGTTTACCGGCTGCACCCCGACGACGAACGGATGCTCGATGTTTACGAAGGGGTAGGCTTTGCGTACGATCGGCAGAGGTTGGAAGTTGTATGGACCACACCCAATGCTTTGCCTGAAATGGAATCCGAAATACTTATGCATGAGATGGGGAAGACACGACCGAAAAGCGAAGCACTCGTTTACGTCGACAGCCACCGCATCACTCCCTCAACTCCCAAGAAAGAGTGTGTCGGCCGAATGAACGTGGGTATTGAGGAGGCAAGGCTACCTGCTTCATATGTGAATGATGTTATTCGTCCATATATCCCCGCCCCTAGTAAACATGCCCGGTAAACATGCGTTTGAAACTAGAAATGGGGTACATCATAGCCGCAAATTCAATACTGCCAGAGAGGAATGAGGACAATAACAACTGGGGTTATCGAGTCGAATTCAGGCTCATGTGTGAATTGGTGACAGTTGGTTGAGCGCCACCATCACTGCTTATTCTTGAAGCTTTGTGGACGGATCAATATTGTCTATTTGTTCTTATCGACACGCCCCTGGCAATACCGTTCCGTTCCAGGTATAGACGCCTGCAGCGATAGATCTTTCTTGCTATAATCATGTAACAAGTATATGAGCATCATTCTACTAGGTTCTAGCAAAGTCGTTGAGTTCGTTCGGCCTTTCGTGGAATCCTCACCAGCTAGAAATCGTAGATACGCCTAGACTAGGCTCTGATATAGCATCAAACAGACAAGTATCAAGGCATAGCTCAACTAAGCAACAGTTTCGATGGGCAATCCGGAGCAGCTATTAAATAGTGAAATTGGAAACCTGAATTGACGGTATCACCCAAGGGGGAAGCAATAAGTTCAGGTGGCATGTCTACTGCCCCAAAGATACTGATAAAGGCCATTATGCACAAGAGGAATTGCCTCTTTACTGAGGCTAAAATTTGCATGAATCTGAAATTTCTGTGACACAGAGTGGCATCGACGATAGAATGCAAGATTTCCCCAGATATACCCAGAATTAGTACTACTGGTCGAAGAAGGTAACGGAAATTAATCTTTGAAGTGGTTCGCAACATAGTCCTGCAAGAAAAGCAGAGAAATTGAGAGTTCTGTAAAAATTGGATAGTCTCTAAAAGTCTTAGAAGGGAAAACATTCGATGTCTCCGTGCTAGGGTCCAACTACTTCGGCTCTTGCTTCGGTATAAGATATAGCTGCTAAATTGGCTGGAATGGCCAAGACGAGCCGAATATTGAAGATCAATATCTTTAAGAGGAACATTTGTAATTTAAAGTTATATCCCAGACCCTTTTAAGTAGCCCTTTGTACATTGATAAATGATTCCACGGGATTACAGGAGGATAATTACGCAGCTTAGCTTCATACAACACACTTCTCGAGACGCGATTGCTACTTTTACTTTTGTATTGTCTCCTCTACTAGGCTATTCTACGTGGATTTACTATAGCTGCTTCGATGTGTAGAATTGCCTGCTATACTAACATTCTCCTAATACACGCCTAAGACCTATCACCTACATGCCCTAGAGTGTACAATAGAAGAGTGGACGATTTGCGTCATGTTCTAGAGATCTTGCTCTCTGAGACCCGAAATCATGTCGACGGTTTCGTATACTAGTCGGGATATTTGTCACAGAACCTTATAGGGACTAGGGACTGTTGGCCCATGATATATACCAACTTAGAAGAGGCCGCTATTATAGACAGAACTTCCCTCTTTGTGACAATATTAGAATAATACTATATATCCCTGCATTTAAAGCCGTATTCTAGAGAGCTAACTGCTATAATTCGACCGCCATAACTAAACCCGCTCGAGCGGAGTTTGCTCCCTGTCGAATGACAATATTCAGTTTTGCGACTATGATCGAGGGGCTAGGCCAGATGATGATACGATAGGCGGTTGCGGTATCAGGGGGTGGGACCGTAGTATCAAAGCACAACACTACTAAAAGTAGAATGCTATCAAGTCCGAGACTTCACTATCTGCGGTCGTTTATATACCCAACGTTGGAGCCGATACACCGTACGTCGTAATTGGGACGTGTGGATCCTTGTGGCATAACCATCCGTGAGGACATACTACGTTGTGGAAGCAAGATGTTAGTCGGGATATGCAGGCCCAGCGCCATGGAAACTGCCGGATGACACGAGGAAATAAAAGAATAAGAGAGGAATAAGAGATTTCAATACGTACTGCAGGTCCACCCTGGAAATAGGAGTTCATGGTAGTGGTGGTAGCTCTGCGGGAGAAAGACCCATTGTTTCATCCATTTCTTGCTTTGGACCCGACCGCTTTTGCCTTGACCACACTCTTCTGTGATTACCGCTAATACTTGGTCTATTTCGACTCGGTTGGTGGAGTCATGACCACGCTTATGGTTGCAGATAGTCAGGCTCACTCCCTCGAAGGAATGTTCTGGGACTTCCACCTGGACATACCATCCCGCCTTTATCCCATGTTTCTCTACCCTTTTAAGCAATATACCCTTAGCGGTCTCGAATTCGCGTGGTAAATCTTCATCGTGGCAATACACGTGTGATAGGGGTATGAGCCCTGTCGCAGTGACGTTGGACAGGGGTTCGTTCAAATTTATGGCAGAAACGGCCAAAAACACGCTCTGCGCGCTCAGAAGAAATGGGATACGCATTTCCGGTCTAGTCCAGGAGTGTGGGTGCGGGTGTGCTGTTCAGTGAATGTTTACCTGGATATCGTGATACGGGTAAAGTAGAAGGAAAGAAACTAACGAGAAAAGAGCTCTTGGCCCTTAATGGCGCCGCCCAGCATTGGTTAAAGCTGGAATAATAACTGTAACGTGTCCACGGCCTTTACGTACACCTAACGCTTAGGTTTTCCCCCTCCTGAGGGTTATGCTCTCGGCCTACGAGTGGATAATTCAACTAGTGATAGTAGATCGCTTTATAGTTCTACGTCTATTAAGTTCAACGTGATTTATACTTCTAAGCGTAAATAAAAGCTAGATGGAAGTTCGTGATATAGTTGCTGTTGGTGAGAAAGTAGCTCAGAAGGCGATTCGACGGCTTTTATATACGGAAGAGAGCTGTTGGTGATTTAAATGATTGGTTAATATCACTCTTATCGAAGCCATAGCCACACTCACCCATTTGTCGAAGCGGCACTCCTCCAGAGCCTTGGACATTCTTTCGCTCTAGCCTTCGTTGCAAATTCTTCCGCACCCGAAGCCAAGGTGTCATAACCTGAGATGATTATCGGGTAATCCGTCACGCTAATATGAAGAGGGGTAAGATGCGCGGGTCTCGGGTTGATAACCGCCCCAGAAGAGCCGCGTCTAAAACAGCGGTGCGCGTCCACCCCTAGGGCCTTCAACGCGCATTCCGGAACCCCCACCATGCTGACTGACCGACGGGTAAAACGCGATTAGGCTCCGAGGCTTATCAGCGGGGGATAGCATCGGCGCAGCTAGCGCAAGCATGCCACCAGAGAAAGATCCGGAGAGGGAGATATGGGAGACGTCATATATCTCTAGGCACGATTAGGCGTAGCGCACAGGATCCTCAACATCATCGCGAGTAGCCAGCGGGGGACTTTCGGGACCTGGCCGATAATCGACGTCAAAAATAACATGTCCAGTTCGCCGAGAGACCTCGAGGTAGAGTAGGTCGTCGGCACCGAAGAGGAGAAGCGCGACACCAGACCGGAAGCAATTGATCAGCAGGGGTCGTGCGATTGCAACGCTTCATTTGGGCCATTGGTGGACGTTACAGGGGACGGCGAGTAAAGTGCACCCACATAGCATGCCCCGACTCCCGTGAGGGGACTCTGCTGTAAGCACCGCTTCTGGTTCCGCCTGCACATGAGGGGGGGTCAGAAGGTGAATAATCAATTGGGTCGAGTAAAGCGGTATTTTAAGGCGGAGACTATAGGGAGCTGCGATAAGGGACTTTAGTTCACGAGCTGAAAACTGAGCCTAGAGCTGCGTGATGAGGATACCAAGTATACTAGTTGACAGAGGAGATCAATTTTGTTAGCTGAAGGTCGGGAGAGTGGCAAGTAATGCCCCCCCCCAGCTGATCGGAAACGCGGGCCACATTACCGACGACTGTCACGTAAGTATGACGTCCATTGCGGTGGAATCAGAAAAAATAATCATCGTAGTAAGTTCTCGCTGACTCATAATAATATAGAGGACTATTATATAGTAGATGAACCGCGAAGTTGTTGTAGCATGCACGGAAGTAATGGTTGTGTGCCGGACGCCGGACACTACATACCAGCATATGCTGTAAGCAGTGGCTCGCAGCTTTGGGTCCATGCACTGTATAGATTCGGATACGCTAAACTACGGTCGGGCTAGCTCCCTTTTGCCAGGTTTCGCCTGGCTGCTACTACATGTATTATAGCTCAAGGGTCCACGGGGTTTGCCGTTACGGTCTCTACTACTAGGTTAGTATGTAACTAATAGCTTCACGTATCACATAATAGGGATATATACCGCCGAGGTTGGGTGAGGATCGAGAATACGACTTACTAGTAGGTTATGTGATTGATTGTCCACTCACTCAAACAACTAATCCGGCTATACAGCTATACCGCTTTGCTTAGACTAGTCCAGAACCCCGTCTATAGTTTCCCCAGGTCAAGTGACTATCCCTTAACCATTCATTCTCAAGGTCGAGTAGCAAGTCTTCATGCATACTCATCACCCTTATCAAGAGATACTGATAAGGCGATCGCCGGTATCGAGTTGGAGCTCGTTGCTGTGGAAGGTCTCGTGGCCGGCCAATCTCAGACCGCTTCTTGGCAATGTCAATAGTTGTGTTACCCGCGATCACAAGGGTCTAAATTCCAAGATGACGATTGGCTATACATCCTGTGCCGTCATAAAAATCTAGAGATATGTCTAACGAGGAGAAGAGCGGTGAATTGAGACTGATAACTCGAGGATATTGTTTTTGGAATAAGGGGGAAAAGTGGAATATTGGAGGATATTTCGGCGATTCGTCTAACTTTGATATTTGATATTCTATTTCAGCAGTTCTATTCCTACAACCGCCAATGGATTAGTCCCTTGTCGAATTCAGCGATTATAGGATAGTAGCCCCTTGATATTAATCATAGTACGACTAATGCGGTGGAGCCCTTTGGCTCAGCTTGTTGACTTGCAAGGTGAAGCGACGATTCAATTGGATGTAATCAATAAGATGAATGATCAGTATTTTTATTAGGAACCCAATATGTTGTTACAATACCTATCATCTAGGTGACTGTCTTGAAGACCCGGCTGATTGATTTTGCGATCCCTCTAATCCACATAAACTCCTCATACCCGTAAAGACCACCTCAGAAATCTGCCTCTGGGATAATTGAGGGTTGCTTGATACCAATCCTGTGAGAAAGGCATAGAGATTGGGCAACTGGAGAGGTTCCCCGTCAGTATCTTACTACATACAATGCCAAGCTTCATGGTTTCCACTCACCGTATCTCCCAATGCCGCTTCGTTCACACTCTCATTCTCGCTTCCATCGACCTTGTGGAAATTGCTGTATTCCATAGCGCATATTTCCTCAGCTGCCTTTAGAATTTCGTCTTGGTAGCCACGGCGCTGCCAAGTATTCCAAGTGGTTGACTGCTTCCTGAGCTCGGCGAGAAGTTCCGGCAAGCGTCGGTTGCGGCTTAACCGCTGTTCCAGCGCTAGGGCGGAGGCTGGGTGGAAATTCCGTGTGTAGTAGTGTAATGCCATGGTGTCAAAGCTATTGAATCCCACACGTTGCGCGCAACCCAAAACGTATTCGAACTGCTCTTCCACTGTTGCTTGTGGGTTTGTTAAGCCACCTACTGACCACTGGGTAGGCGCAGTGGCCATGGGCGGATTTGTGATTCTGTCTCGATAGAAACTCGGCTGAGGTGTGTTTGCTGTCTGTCTTCCCGGTATAGAATCATCAGTAGCGGCTCTCAGCTCCAGCTTCTGTCCCCAAGGAGACAAATCGGGCGAATTGAAACCATGAGAATGACAAATCTGACCGTCTTCATCTGTTTCTGAAAGTAGTTAGTGGCCTTACTTCATTGAAATTATTGACTAGTTGTTGAGAGGACGTAATATAGTAAAAAATTAAGGAGTGAATGACACCTTACCAAAAATATTGCCAACTGGATTAATAATTTGATGCTGCGAATTGTCTTCGGCTCGGTGAGAGAATGCTAGAGTGTCACGTGGAGCTTCCCCATGACATGTTTGTGGGCATAATACACTACCGGAAAGATCTAGAGGAAGGCTTGTTGGCGGTAGAGATTGTAGTGTAGTTCCCGGAGCCAACTCGAGAGGCGGTTTTGTGGGTAAAGGGAAAGGGCTGTACGCGAAGCCCGCACCCGCCAGTGGAGAGTTCCACATATTAGGCTGACTGTGTACGCCGGTCCATGGATCCCTGGGGATTTCTTGAGATGTAGCCTCGATGTTGGAACGGATTGGCATAGTAGTAGGAGTCCGAGTAAACGGAGCATATACCGCGACTCCCTCATTTCCACTATCATCCGCTTCCAATTCACGCGTCTGGGCATCACGCTGTTGCTCTCCTTCCCTCTGTTGCAGCTGATGCACTTGTTGCTGCAGGTCATGAAGGCGTTGTTTAATTCGAGTGCCTGTGCATAATTATTAATGAGCTTAAGCAGAGCGGTGCTGAGTGTGCCAAATCTTACGGTATGTTCTTTGTGCAACCCTGTTCTGGATGCGCTTTTTAGTCTTGCGGTCCACGCCTGCTGTAGAACCTTCCAAGTTGGATGGAATGTGCTCGGCGTTCTGTAGTACGATATGGTTTGGAGGAATGGGAGGATCGTTAGTCTGGTTCGAAAGAGGGTCCATAGCTAATGTTGATGGTATTTATGGGCGGGATATTAGTGTTGCAAACTTGACCGGGTGAATAGTCAATGGCGGCGATATAATATGGCAATAACGTGTCAAATGCGTCACGTCTGGTTGGCTGTGATATGTTGGTGGGTGAGTGTTGTCGCCATCTCTGCCAGCATGCTTTATAAAGCAGTGGGTGTCATGTAGTTTATACAGATGGATATGGAAAGCACCTGTAGGATGTGTTTGAGCCATGTCGTCATGCAATTGCTTGTCTATGGACTCCACGAACTTCTCTCTATCGTACAACTTCTGGTAACGGCAGAACGGGTGGCGAGAAAGAAAAAAAAGAAGAAGAAAAAAACGTGTTGTGCTCGGTCAAACCTTCCTTGACAAATTCTTACCGCCTGTCCAGGCGGGGAAAGGAACCACGATAGATGCAAACCCTGCAGACCTGAAGATTATCACAACCAAGAGGTCGAGGACTTGAGGTAAATCTCTACACAAGCCCTCTCGGCATCATGTTTCCCACATAAAAATTTCGGCCGAGCCCTAGTCGCATCTCTCCAAGCATGCGGCTCAGATACAATCCATGGCCCATATCGCAAGCTCCCTACCTTTAGGATAGCATGCACGTCCCACAGGCATCAATAGTAACGTTGAAGATAGCCTGCACACAAGTACTCGCTGCAAGCATCTTTCGGTTGTGTTGTGAAGGTCGGTGGTGCTGACGATACCCTTGTAATCAAGCACTAATCTGGAAAGAGTACGTGTTTAATGCAGCCCAGCCTACCAATCGTAGGCGAACAGTCCGCTGCTGACCGTCCAGCAGCACCCATGCTTCGGTATTGCCCGCATATTCAGCTTGCCACTAGAGCAGCATACATATAGCCAAGAGGAGGCCTCGAAGTCGCATCAAAACTCGGCTAGCCCGTCCGAGGCCAAAGAAATTGAAGCTCTCCTGCACCCAGCGTTGTGCCGTTCCATTCAGGCTAGTTCCAGTATACTATCATTGGACCCGGAAATGCATTTTTCGCAAACTTTATAATAAATATTAATAGACTGTCACCGACGGCCTGCGACGTTCTCTACAACATTATTATTATCAGTATTATAAGCAGGGCTTTACTCTATACTACTATGTCATTTAGATAGTAAGGTGTCAATGATAGGCACGTGTATTTAAGACTATTATGGTGTGTCGCATCTACGAGTCCCGTTTATTTGTTGAAGTACCACAATATCAGTAAGCGCATCAAGTGATAGTGTTCGCATAAACTTCCCAAGCCTTTGTCAAACTGTTGATCGATGAAATTTCTTGCGTCTTTTAGGATGTCACCTGAGAGTCCGAAAGCGTCCAATTGGCGTATTTTAGACAACATTGACGAAATAGGATATTCTAAAAACGCCAGGTCTGGTGCCCGGGAGGCGTAACACAGATAGTAAGTGGGCAGAGCGGCTATGGCGTGCACCATTGAAGTAATAATCTTTCGTTTCATGCCCTTGCAATGATTGTTGAGGTAGCCCTAGGAGACTAGTTCGCCCTTGGGCGGCCTGAGAAGAAGATCCAGCATTCCAATTTTGGAAAATAGAAACTATAGCGCCACGGGCTAGCCACTACAAATAAGCCTTCTCGCATCCATTCCACCCTCACACTACGCCCTCGCCTGTCCAGCTTCGACAAGGGCAGATGAAAATCTACAACGGGAGTGATATCAGAATCGTCTATTTCTCATAGAGAAATCTAAAATCCGTTGGGGCGGAACTAGTCCGCTAGGACTCCGTTGATTTCAGCCATGATCTGACTATCATTTTGGCAGTTAGTTAGCAAAATATGAGCATGTTGGTAAGGCCAAAACAATAGATTGGCTCATACATGTTGCCTAAGCATTCTCTCGATTCTCTAGAGAAAAGACCCTAGCTCCCCTTCATCCCAGAGTCGTAAACTCCAAGCCAGGGGTACGCATGAGGTTGTTATGCAGTGAATAAGCTCTTATCTCGACAGGTATGCCTTTGGGGATTGTCCACTGCTGATATGAAAGCACAACATCCGGAGACTGTTGGGGTAATCAACACGAAACAGATTAATTTAAGCTTCTGGGAACTTAGCGAGGTATAAGGCTCAGCGGAATTGCCTGTGGATCTTGCTGAAGATCTTCTTTCATAATGGCTTGTAGGTAGGGCGACCTCTCTAGGCCGGGCTACTTTTGTAAGTTGCTAACCAAGGGTGAACAGACATTAGTGGCACTATTTCAGACATAAGGCGTGTCATTTCGAGCTGTTTTCTTAGGATGTGGTAAACAAAAATGAAAGCTAACGTGGGGGGCGTGTTGTCGCTAGCACTGCCGAAAATGATAATGGCTTCTTTTCCGTAATCATACCATAAGTAAAACTCATCCAATCACAAGGCAGAAGCAATTTCGGACTCCGAAATCGAGCAACAAGAAAAACGTAGAAATTATATATCTACGTGGAAATAAGGTAGATCGAGAGGACGGTAGGAAGTAGAGTCACGCGAAATGGGGAAATAGGGGATCTAATATATTCAAAAGAGAATTCCATAGTATGTCAATATCGTAATTCAGACCTACATGTAAGAACAAAGATCTCGTTTAGCTGACATAAAACATCCTAAGAGTCTTGAATATTAGAGTTATTGCCACTCCCCCTGAGTTCGGTATCAGCCATATTGCATCATCGCACTCCAATACCTGAGGAAGCATAAAAGCTCCGCCCATTAGTAACGATTACGAAGATCCCTACTGTATCACCGTCTATTAGGGCTCCCTGTACGACTCTCGAAGCGAAGCATCTGGTCCCCTACTAAAGCGCTTTCAAGCTGACCAGAGGCCTCATGAGTAGATCCGACTCAAGCCGAATCTGGCCATGCTGAAAACCGTCACCCAATGTAAGCAAAATATTTAAATTTGCTTAATTGACTACCTATACGTGCGCAGAAAGATGTGCGCCTTGGAGTGGCTAGTTCCTACAAAGCCTGGGCAAACGTTATATCGCGGATATGTTCATTGATATGGTTTACACGAAACATGCTGGACCGTTAGGCGTTAGGCTTCACCGGTCAGCGATCGCGGCATATTGAATTTCTCGGTTAATTGCTGGCCGCTAGTAAGAGTGTTTTATACGTCGGGAATGACCCTAGGGTTTCAACACCCAGCCTGTCGCCACCAATTCAAGGACCTAAGCGAGCCAGCTTATGGGCCCCATACAAACCATAGTTGGGTCTTGGTTTTCGCCAAGGGCACAAAGCCCAAGTAAAATATCAATTAGGAAGGATCGATAGTACTCTTACGATGTTATTCGAGACAGTGTACGCCGCCCCCAGTTAGATATAGAGACTGGATGTTAAAAGTTATATGTACAATACCCCATGGCATATGCCGTTGGCTAATTAAATACCTCCCCAAGGCAAACAGGTAATTTTTAAGCAGGCTCCGACTAGCAATATGCATTTTCAAGGAGTGTGCGGACGACATGGCGGTACCCCTGACTCTTCTATCTTGGGACGTACAAGGCTTCTGAGAAGATTGAATTATCCGGCTCTGATCTACTTCAATGTAGATGGTTATACAGTCAAAAGCTAAGATGAATTCGAATGGGCCTAGGCAGCTTGCCAAAGGAGTCGGCATTATTGTGAGTGCTGTCCTCATCGTCACACGCCTGCTTCCCTCCCCTATCGCATCTCGTTAGGCTTGGAAGGAAAAGCTGCATTTCCCCCGCTACGCATTGAGCAACTGGTAGTCAATACTATGCATATTAATCAAAGGTAATCCTAGACATCGTGTTGATTCTATGCTTAACCGCCAAGTAATTCTTTCCAACGTAACTAGATAAATACGAAGACGTCCTCTTGTAAGCATAGAGTGAAGGCTTTACTCAGAGGCAGCGATTCAGCCGGCGTGGATACGACGGTTGCGTTACGGCTACGGATATCAGACAAGCATCAGAAAGATCAGAAAGGCGTTCTTCGGTGATGCACAAAAGTCTAAAGGCCCAGATATTGGTATATCCCAAAGCAAGATTACTATTTGATACACCTGCAGTGGAAGCTTTCGACGTGTAAAAATACGTCCGAAATTTTCTTTTTAGTGAAAAAATTCACATACATATCCTAGTTCCAGATCCTCGATCGAGGGGACGGAAAGTCCGCCGGCCGAGAACCCCTGTCATAGGTCAGTGAGTGCGTCCTCGGATACCGGAACTCGGTACATTAGCACGGCCACCTCGAGAGAGGTCACTGGACAGCGACATTCCTCGCTAAAATGGCTTGTACTATCTATCGACAAAGACAGGAGCAAAGTAGCGATTGTTTTTGTACACCATACCCATTAGATTAACGGGTACACGGAAGGCGCCCCAGCTACCCTCTCGTGGTATCAGCATTATTTGGTCATTCGTAGAATAGAGTTATCCTTGTCTCATAGGATGGGCCGTATCCGACACGTTTTCTCCGGGTTAATTACAGTGTTAGAGTTTATATCATCTGTTGAATCGGTAGTGAGCTGGGCAACGCACCATTATCCTTACATGCAGGGCTCTATATACAGTCCCCTCCGCTTCTACACGTACTTATCGATAGAGAATCGAGGAGGGTTTCTTGAACATAGTAGAAGGAAATTGGATTCAACGGTCAGCTACACGACGAATCCATACAGCCACATGGTGGCTGTTTCTTTTTCTTTTTCTACTAAATTTTCCCCTCCTACCCACCCTAGCTTCCGAGCACGAAGCTCCCCTTCCTTTGCAACTACTAGTATACTTCTCCTGCTCGCATCCCTTTCTTTATTCACCAATCCTATCACGTGGGACGAAGAAGGAATTTTGGGCGATTGCGCCGCACGCCGAATACGGAAGACAGGCCGAAAATATACCATTTGGGAACTAATCAATGTACGAAGAGCAGTGGATCCTGGGAAGATAATGTGGCATCAAACAAAATTTTAGTGAATCATTCATCAACCCGACAAGAAGATGGTGGTGATGTACAAAGAATAACAATATCTACCGAGCAGTGTTTGAGTCTACTTAGATCGTTGTCTAGTGAACCCTCGGAATGAATTCGGAATCGCAGTAGTAATCGACTGGATCGCCACATTAGAAGGGCGCGTAAAACAGAGGAGTTGCTTAACACCAGTTGTCACGATGCCACGAGTCAACGACAGAGTTCAAGACCCCTCGCACAATGGCGACCATGGCAATCCCTATCTGCAACTAGCCAGTCAATGAGGTCCTCTCCCTAGTGTCCTCCCTAGATGGTGAGCCCGAAAAAGAAAAGCTATGCTCAACATCTCCCTTGGATTGGGATACCGTCAATGTAACCCGAGAAGCTGCAAAAGCTAAGCAACACAAGAGGTTTTCGATTCTGTGAGACCAGACTAGCCATTTTCTTCATTCTAGGAGGATATAAAAGTGCCTATCTCCGGGCGCGTCAGTAGACCTGTACTATTGATTCCTCGATAATCCTTCCATAAAGACCCTGAAACAAGAGCAACTTGCAAGCGAATCTCGACCGATATAAATCCAAAGGCAAAGGTAAATATATAACCTCAAATCTTGCCCAAAGTCGCTAATTCTTCTAGATACCCTATTCATCATGTGTCATTGGATAAGGATATTTTGTCGGTTATGCGAGGCTTTTGTTCAGGATAAGATTGTCTCCTCTTGCCCCGACTACTACCATAAAATCTTCACAGAGGGTTCGACCATGGAGAGTGCATATGGTTGTTGTAGGTCTTGCCGCCTTCCGACCCCTCCCCCTGAGCCCGAGCAATCGAATTGATTATAGCTTTTCCGGCCATGGTATCCGATCACGGTTTTATCGTGGGAATGTGTTGGAAGCCGCACTAGCAGTTTGGCGCAGGAATATTATTGGCTGGCAATATGATGACAGTTCGTGGGCGGCTATAAGTTGGACCACTGCCGTTGAGATGATCAATATCAAATGGAGGCTGACTCCCTAGCCCTGTATTGTCATGAATTTCTCGCACGTCTTCGTTGACCTGCATTTCAAGCCCTTTTGTAGCTGCCATAGCTGTGTGGTTGCCAATCCATACCGCAAGAAGTGGGAGGTCATTCCTCCCAGCGATATGCGCCGTTACGGGATCGTATGCTGTGTGAAATATATCGAAAACAAGATATGTCACAGCCGTCCAGCGCTCTTTAGCAATGAATCTGGCATCTGATAGCTCACATCTATCAATAGGGATCAAACCCTTCTCCTTGAGAACCTCAAGCGCAATCTCTATGACTTTCTCCGGTTTGTCCCAGGCAGTAGACCAAGCACTATGTCTACTGGGGACGATGACTAGAACTCGTCTAGCAATTGAAACAGGAGCGGAATTCCCATCCATTGTATTGCCCAATGAGAAGGTATGGATGGCGAGAATATACAACCGGCGCGCGTAATTTGGGATAGAGGGTATCCAAGCAGAAGGGTGTGAAATGTGGAGTTGGTGGTGTACAGATGACGGAACGACTATGTAGGGAGGTGCTTGACAGCAAATATGTAGGCATGACGAAGAGGATATGGTCATGTGACAGGCAGGTTACTCATGTGTGGCAGACACGTCTACGGGCGTTTATGAATAGTATAGTAACATAGTAACCGTTAAAGTATCACCTAAGCTGTCAAGACTCGGTTTGATGGGCCAATCATAAGTAGGTCCTAACTACCATTATCATCGCACAAATTGTCTCATACCTCCTCGCTAGCTATCCCTACTCTATTTACCTAATTTCCCCTTTATCCTTTATCTTGTAGGGGTAGCATCATAACGTGAGACTTCTCTCGCATCTCTCTGATGTTGGCGTTCCACTCGGGCGTCACCGAAAGCGTGCTTGGGGACTTATAACGGCACTTCATGCTTCCGTGGCCCAATCGCGGCGTTCTTCCGCCAGTAGTTGGCGGGGTGGTTGTACAAAAGCCATACGACAAATAGCAAATAAGATAGGCAATAGTTTGCGAGATGAAGAGTCCTAAAATAGAGATATGTCATCTAATCGTGGTCGAACAAGCTTCAGCAAGGTTGCATGATCCTTCGCTCGGCGCGAATATCGGATGCTGTGGTAGGTACGTCTGAAGAAGACACCCAAAAAGCTATCCGTGCCCGAATTAAGGTCTTGAGCAAAGGTGTAGGTCTTGTTAGGGGCCAGGGGGACTTGTACGGTGACAGCGTGGTCCTCTCGAGGGATTTTCTCCTAGGCATGGATATATATGTGTTTATGGGTAGTGGATGCTTTCCTGATGTTGTCATTCAAGCGGTAAGCGCAAAGATAGGTGCTAGTTGTCCTAGGCTAGTGGCTTTACTGGACAAATAACACAGCTTATACTTTTAAAAATGTTACATAGGAGCCAGTCAGGATCCCCGACCTTTCTCTCAAATCTAGCTTATATGCTCTTAGCTACACGAAAGCTAACAGAAGCGTAGTCTATACGATTTAATTAGCTTATCACAGCACCCTCAACTCCGACTCCGAGGCACCGCTGCCTACTCTAAACCTATCATAACCAGATTATAAACATTGATCAATCAAACTTAGACCATGAACGTACGCCCATTTAGGCGTCGATCAGAGGAGTTTTATTCTTTCCCCTAGCAAGAGCCTCTTGTAGCCTCTCGTTCTCTTCAGCGCGAATACGTATTCTCGCCGCCTCGAGTCTCGCCACTCCAGCGTTGATCGTCTCGATATGAACACTAAGCGGGATCGGCATGGTGTCTGCTAGCAGCTCTGGTGCAGCGACACGGTCTCGTAGATCGCTCAACTTAGTTTGGATATCACCAAGGTCATGAACGAGGCCCAACAACTGCGTCACAGCCGCGGTTCGTTGTGCCTCGACTTGCTTTAACAAAGACAGTTGAGCGCTCAGCTTGTGTAAACGATTGTTATTTGCTCCGATAAGAGTCCACAAGTCCCACAGCACCTCGCTGCGCTTCTCCTTGACGTAGTTGCCTCTACGGATAACAAACTCGTTAATGCGTTGGAGATGATCGTCGGCTTGTGAAAGCAGCCGAAGTATGGCTTGCGCTTCGAGAACGAGGGTTTGAATCTTATCTGACACAAATACCGTGTGTTCAATGTATTTCTCCAGTATCATGCGCTCATCGAATGCAACTGGCTGAAACGGTGAGAAAATCCATTCAATACCCCGTGATATCAAGCTGTCGTGCGCTTCTCTCTTTACCGCGACGGAATCGATATATCTAGATGTCCAGCGGTTGATACTGATCACACTATCGACAGCACCGCCGACATGTGTGTTGAATGACTGGAGGTCGTCGACGATCTGGCGGACAGATTCGATGTAGCCGTCGAATTCGTATACGAGCTCCTCACGCGCGGGTAAGTCGCTATATTTGATCACAGTTCGCAAATCACGCACGGATGCTTCCGTCCTCTTCATATCCATAGGCAGTGAGACGCCTTGCGCCGAGTCTTCAAGTACTTGCTCGAACTGCGATTGCACATTCATGAGCTCGTTGAACTCGACGGGTTGTGCTCTACCCTCCCAGCCCTGGACTTTAGGGTTATCTAAGCAAAATGAAAACTTGAACAACGGGGCGCCCGGTATCCGGCATATTGGCTGCAACGACGCTGAGACAGATTGGGTGACCACATTCTTACCCGCTATAGAAATTCCGACAACCATATAGAGGGCCAACAGAAGAGCCAGAGGCCATTTTGCAAAGCGGAGAGCCATCCCGATTACTGACAAAGTCCAAGCTAAGCAATCGAAGATAAATACAGGCACCGAGTTCGTAAATCGTTTAGAGAGATTGGGGTGCTGCGCAGGCCCGTTCGGCGCGTCGGCTTGCCCGGACGCGTGTGTTTCTTGTGTTTCTGTTGAGTAATTGTGGTGGCTCCCATCTGTCGACGCCTGTCGGAAGGCTCTCCTTCGAACCTGCGGGGTATCATTTGCGACAGGACGGATGGTCCTGGATGAGCGGGCGCTAGAGTAGCGCCGAGAACTACTGACTGGAACGGTAGGCATAAAGAATTCCGGAACTGGGGTAGGTTCTTTGTCTACAGAAGCATGCCGCGTGGAAGCTAGGGAAGGCTGAAAAGGTGCTCGTAAGATAACCTGATCTTCGTCGGCTCTATCGGCGAAGTCATGGATACTGTCTTGAGACGCCAAGTCTTGTGAGGATGATGTGAGCTGAGATTGCCCGCTCGACACGAAGAAGTCATCTTCGAATGCATCTTGGATGATTGTGGTGTCGAAACTTTCGTTTTCGCCTTCTTCTATCATGCGCCAAGAACCTTCGACAGGTATGTTTGATCGCCTGGTGCGCGCCATTGTTTTTGCTAAGTTTACACTCTACACGAATGGACTCATGTTATTAACCTAATGTTTCCCTGCAGGCACGTTGAGGCAATCTCACAAGCCAATCCAGCCAAGGATGTATGACACCACAGTCTCCGTTCCAAGCTCGGTTTAAATCAGTGTGTTTGAAAGCGTGCCGACGAGCTGTCGCGTTGAACGGAATGTTCAGAAACGGTGAAGCAAGAAGGTGCTTATATATGCATGCCAAGAAACGCCGTATACCCGGGGTTGGCCACCCAAGCAGGCAGTAAAGAGTAAAGGCGTATGTATTCAAAAGCTTTGATTAGGCTAGCGTTAAGGCTTAAGTCTAAAGAGGGTGGTGACTCATAAAACCCAAGGCGAAGACATGCAGGGAAGACTAGGAATCTCGCAGAGCTAGCTAGGTATAGCTTAGCTCACTCTGGTTGCCGCCTGAAATGGTGGCCTTACAAACCAACTGTGAATCACAGTTGACGCGATTTGACGGGGTCTGAAGAACGATGCGCGATGTGAGCGTCGGTGGGGGTGGCCTCTACTGGGTAGTGGTGCTTGGAATGTGATGAGATAGCGGCCCGCAGCCCTCTCACTAGCAGCGGGATGACGTTGGGGATATATGGAGAATATGGAGATATGGAGATGTGGACATGGAGATATGGGGACATCGGGTGTTGATCAGGAGACGAGACTGGGAACTGCCAGAACCTGGTCACATGAGTTCGCGGTCACGTCGTGACCTGTCTTGTTCTTTAGGTAATTCGATAACGATAAGGCCCTCGATAAGACGATGTTCCCAATCAAGCTAAAGGAACCTTTTGTAGGTACCGGTACCTAACTTAAGCTACATAGCCTACCATGTGGAGCCTCACTAGGTACATATTACTACCTATTAGGTAGCACTAAATTTCTGGGTGGGTTAGATCATTTATCTATCAGAGGGTCTTAGAGCACCAGCATGCAGAAATATGAAGTTGATTATAGCATGACCGATTGGCAATATGCTCTTCAAAAGGGCAGCAGCCGCTTGCATTTTCCCTCGTCTCCCGAGTCAATTATTTCGGGTACGGTATCCTAAATATTCATATCAATTGGTCGTGCGCCGGAGCTGCTCTTCTCACACGACAGCGACAGCAACAGCCACGACTCCTCCACCCACCCCCAACGCAGATCACAGACAGTTAGCTGTGCAACAAGAGCTATTCACAACTTCAATCTACAGCCCAGGCTCCCCAATTCTTCTACCGAACGGTGCCAGAATATTCAATCGACTTGTCGCCTTCTTGCGCCAACAATACACCCGCTATGGCTTTGACGAAGTCATCACCCCGACCATCTACAAGAAAGCCCTGTGGAAAAAGTCGGGTCACTTGGAAAACTATAGTGATGACATGTTCACGGTTACAAGCACGTCGCCATCGCGGAGCGATTTAAGTGAAGGCGGCGAGGAGGATGAATACGGCCTCAAGCCTATGAATTGTCCCGGCCACTGCCTGATTTTCGCATCGCAACGACGCAGTTACCGAGACCTTCCCATTCGATATGCCGATTTCTCCCCCCTCCATCGAAACGAGATCTCGGGCGCCTTGAGCGGATTAACTCGAGTACGGCGTTTCCACCAAGATGACGGACATATCTTCTGCAGACCGTCACAGATCGAAGAAGAGATACGGAAGACCTTGGATTTCGTGCGTGTTGTTTATTCGACCTTCAAGCTTGGGCCCTACAGATTAACTCTATCGACGCGGCCGAAAGATCAGTATATAGGAACGGTAGAAGAATGGGAAGTTGCTGAAGGTGCATTGAAGAGAGCGCTGGACGCATCCGAACAGAACTGGACCATCAACGAAGGGGATGGCGCCTTTTACGGCCCCAAGATCGACATCATCTTGCGGGATTCGGACGGGAAAGAACATCAGACAGCGACCATCCAGCTTGATTTCCAATTACCAAAACGATTCGAATTAGGATACATTGCCCCGGCGCCCGAATACGAGCGGCGAGGGGAGACCACGACGGATCCCGATGCGTTGAATGAAACCGGCCTCGTCACACCGGTCCTCATTCATAGGGCGGTCCTGGGTTCAGTGGAACGAGTAATGGCTCTACTGATCGAGTATTATAATGGGAAGTGGCCCTTTTGGCTAAACCCAAGGCAAGTGATGATTGTGACCGTCAACAATAGCCAGCCGGTTCTAGAACATGCCAGAACAGTGCAAGATATTCTTATGGGCAGGCAAGGCTCACCAGAAAACCCCGTGAGCCAAGCCACCGGCTTTGTGGTAGATATTGACGATAGGCAGGTGCCTGTCGGGGCTAAATCGCGCCAGGCAAAGTCGAGGGGCTATAGTGTTGTCCTTACAGCTGGGCCACGACAACTATCTAGTGGTGCTATTACATGCGACCTGTCACGTCTTGAAAGCGACGGCGAAACTCCCAAACGGGAACTGATAGACATGTTACCCTCAGAGCTACTTGAAATACTCAAAGCGAAAGCCGGCGCTTATCTATGAGTTATGTACAAATAGTCCGGCTTTAATCCGCTCCAATTTTTTTTAATTTCCAACGTGTGAACGCTTAAAAAGTGTACTTAAGCAGGTTTAAAGGGGATAAGCTTGTGTTGGGAGTAACCTAAGTGTGATGAATCCCTCTTTGATAATATTGCTCTTCATGCCTTAAACAGGGCGCCGTCTAGGCTCGATTAGTATTTTTGCGTTAACGCTATTTCTCTCCCCAGCTAAGGTCGACTAGTCGTCGACTTCGTCCGGTGTGTTCTCTTTAACTTCAGTGCATCCATCCTCGTTTGCGTTGGCTTCCAGGAATCTATCCCCCCTACCCCCCAGCTCCTCAGGACTTGTCTGGGTCTGCATGCCGTCCTCCTCATTAGTACTCTCTTTCTCGCTGGACCCGCTGAGCTCGCTGGACGGCGTAGCCGAATCGACCGCCGAGGACTCGTCTACGGTCTGCTAGGCGTCGTCTCCGTTGAGCTCCCTCCTATAAGACATCGCAGGTTAGAAACTATGTCCCGTGGTAGCGGGGTGGCTGATTGCGTGGTCAAGGAGAATGTAGGGGTATATGATATATGGTAAATGGTATAGAAAACTTTCGCCAAGCCGACATATAGAGAGTTGTGGGATACGTACTGTCGATCCCGTTCTTCTAGTCTTGCCAAAATCTCAAGCGGCCTTGAAACGTAGTGTCAGTTGTGGGCTACACTGTCGGGTCCAGCCGAGACATACTCTTTCAACTCTTTTGGGACGTACTCGCCCCGGGCTTCCGCCGCAAGGACTAGCTCGCGACGTCTCACTAGCTGTTCCCTGATAAAGGCTACCGTACGATTCAGAACGAGCCCCTCGGAACGCCCCTGGCCTTCTAAACCCGGTACAAGCTCGGCAAGACGATCAAAGCCAGCCCGGATCGCCTCGCGGCGTTTCTGTTCTATGTAGAGACGTAAGTAACCATGTCGTATACAGAGGTTATTGATAGAAGAATGGACAATTATAAGATACCTGATGCTATATGATTTTGTTTTTTCTCCTCTTCCGTCAGACGCGGTCTTTCATCGGGACCAAGACCTTGGGTGCTGTCCCCGTCTTGCGGAGATTTGGATCCATTTTCAGCCATGTGGTGTCTAGGACCCGGATATGATGAATGCAAAAGCCTAGTTACTTAGCCTCTACTGTTGAGAAGTGACTAGCTTCCTTGGTTCGCGAACAATATAGAAAGTAATAGACGGGGAATATTAGAGGTGATATATAAGAACAAAAGGAAGCGAATGGAAGAGAAGCTCGTGGGGTCGAGATATATAGGCTTCGGGGCATCACATGGTTCGACATAAAGTGAAGGATCTAACTCTAACTTTCTAAGATTCAGAGTAGTCGATTCCATGTGGCAGACTCATTTGTTGTAGACGTACTCGATAAGTACGTAATAGGCAGTACTTGATAGCACAATTTGAGGAAGCAAAGCAGTGGATGATGATGATCCATGATGCATGTGATAGTTGCTCCACCCCAAAGTTAATGTATTCACGTTATTCATTCCTTCGACCAAGACTCGGCCGCCCCACATGTCAAGCCAATGATATCGTGGCTAGTACTAATTCGTATTACTCCTGTACCTAGTATATTCGGACCCATTTTTTGAATTATCTAATAGTGTACGGAGGTTGGGGCCAAAAGTCTCCATGATCTCTGACAATAGCTCATAGTGCAAATAAATTAACCACATACGGACTAACGGCTCGGCAA
>MU377154.1:0-77769 GCA_022495195.1 Xylaria digitata
GCTTTTTTTAATTATAATAATAAGCTTATTATTTTTTTGTTTATTTATAACGTTTTTTTTTATTTGTAAAGCATTTTAATAGCTAATATTATTAAGCATTTTTTTAAAAGTTTTTTAGCTTATTTTAAAAAAATTATTATAAAATTTATTTTTATTTTTGTTAAAAAATTCGTTTTTATTAAATATTATATTTTTAATAATAATTACTTTATTTTTTTAAAAAAACTAAATTTAATAAGTATTAATAAACTAATAGTTTATTAAATATTTTATTTAAGCTTTAAAATTAAATTTTTAACGCTTTTTTTTTTTTAATTTAATTTTAATAATTATAACAAACGTTATATACTTATATACTTTTAAATAAAAAATATTAAATGTTTGCTTATAGCTTATTATACTTTATAAATTATTAAAATAAAAATAAAATTTTTTATAAAAAGCTTGCTAATAGTTAACTTTTTTAAACGTTTGGTTATATAAATATATAACTGTTTACATTATTTTTAATTATAAAAAAAAAAAAAAGCTTATATTTATTATATATTAAGCTTGCTTAATATTTAATAGTGCGTTTTAATTTTTCTGCTTTTTTATTAAAATTTTAAATATATAATAAAAAAATTTTAAATTTAATTTTATACGTTTTTTAAATAGCTTTAGCTAACTATATTACTTTTTTTTACTGCTAATAAGCTTGTTATTATATTTAATAACTTTTATTTTAGTTTTATAATAAAAGTTAAAATAGCATATATAATATTTAAAAGCTTTTTACAAAATATTAGCATGCTTGTTATTTAAATAATAATTTTAAATATATTTAAAATATTAGTTAATAATTAATATTATTTTTTAAAGCTTTTTATTTTTTTTAAAAAATTTATTAAACTTATAAAAGTTTATAACAAATTAAATACTTGCTTTAATAACTTTAGTACAAACATTTTATATTATTTTGCAGTACGCTTTTAATTTACTACATATTACGCATTTAATAGTTTTAATTTTATTATTTAGCTATAAAATAATTATTACTTTTTTTATATAAGCTAATAATTATTTTAAAAGCTTTAGCCTTATATGCCTTAGCTATTAATACTATTTATAAAAGCTAGCTTTTAATTTAAAGCGCTTAATATAAAAGTTTAATAAGTTTTTTTATATATAAAAAGCTTGTATTATTAATTAAGCTAGCAAGCTTTTTATTATATATTGCTTATATATTTAAGTTAAAAAATATAATAGCTTTTTTTATTAATGCTTAAAAAAATTAAATTTTAGCTTGTTTTTTTAATATATTTTTAAACAGTTTAATTACTATAAAAATATTAAATTAATAGCTATATTTAAACAAAATATAATATTATATAGCTTATATATTTTTATTTTTTTTTAAGCTTTTTATTTTAAAGTTAATTTTTTTATAGCTATATATTTAAAACGTACTATTATTAGCTAATATTATATTATTTAAATAAACGTTTTTTAAATTAAAAAAATAATAAGCTTGGTTAAAAATATAAATATTTAATTTTAAATTTATTATAATACAGTTTTATAATATATATAACTTAGTAAGCTTTTTTTTTATATAAAAAAAGCTTATTATTTATGCTATAAATAGCTTTATTAATTAATTTTTTTAATAAAAATAAATTAATAAGTTAAACTTGATTTGCTTTTTTTTTTATTAATTTTACGCTTTTTTTACTGCTTATTAAACGCTTTTTTTATTAGCTATTTTAAAATTAACGATTTTTTCAATAGTTTTATTTATTTTTTAATTTAATAATTAAAGCTTTAAAAATATAAACTAATAGCTTGTTATTAAATAATGTTTATAATATATAATGCAGTTTATTATATTAAGGTTTTTTTTTTTAGCGTTTATATAAATATTTGTTTTAAAGCGCTTAATAAAAATGTTTTTAAAGCTTTTTTTGTTTTTTTAATTATTTTTTTAACAGCTGGTGTTTTAACGCTTAATAGCTTTTTTTTTTTTATAAGTTTAACAAAAATTTTTTTTTTTTAATTATTAAACTGCTTATTAGTTTTTTTTGCTATTTTTACTAGTTTAAAAATATTAAATAAACTTTTTTTTATAATTTTTTTAGTTGTTTATAATATGTTTAGCATTATAATTTTTTAATAAAACTTTATTACTATAATATATAAAAATAAAATATTTTTAATAATAGCAATATTATAAATATTTTTAAACAATATAGTTTATGCTAAATAAATATTTTATAAAATTTTTTTTAAGTTTATAATAAGCTTAAACAAATTTATTGTTTTTTTTTTTTTTTAAATAAGCTTTAATAATTTTATTTAGCTAGTTATTTGCTTATTTAATAAAGTTTTTAATAAGTTTTTTAATAGCAACGTTAATAAAAGTTTTATATTTATATTTAACATGTTTTATTATTAAATAATAAATATTATTAAGTAACAAAAGTTTTAAATTTTCTAACCTTTTATTATTCAAACTTTATTTTTTTTATTTATAACAATAAAGCATGCGTTAAAAAAAACTAAGTTATTAACTGCTGCTTGCGCTTTTAAACACAACTTTTATATTTTTATTTATAAGCTTATAAAAATGTATAACGTTTTTAATAAAACTTTTTGCTGCAAAATTGCTAATATTACGTTTTAACGTAGCAACAAAAATATAAAGTCAAAATTAACTAACTTTAAAAAGCAAGCAATTATATAGTTTATAATTTACTTAAATTTAAAAGCGTTTTTTTTTTAAGTATATTATGTTTAAAATATAGCCGACCGATTATTAGCTAAACAAAATAGCTAACTAGTTAAAAAATATTAAATAACGCGCTTTATAAACTATATATTAGCTTTTTAAACGCGTTTAAACTATTAAATTAACTATAGCTAAGTTTTTTATAAAAATTTTGCTAAATATAACGCGTATTATAAACGTATAAAAAAGATTATTAAATATAAAAGTATTATAAAAAAAAATATATATATAATTTTAATAAAACAAAGTTTATAATAAACATAATTATAATTAATATAGTTATAACAAATATTAAAAAACAAAATAAGCTTAAGCAAGTTTAGTAAAGCAATTAAAATTAGTTTACAGCTGTTTATTTAATTAATTTATAAAGTTAGTTAATACTGCTTTTTATTATTTTTAAAAAAAAAACTTATTTTGTTTTTTAGTATTGCAATAGCTTTTTATTATTTAAATAATAAATTATAGTTTTATATAACAGCTAAATTAATAATAATTTTAGTTTAAAATAAATTAAACATTTTAATAAATATATTTAACTGCGTTTAACAAGTATAAAACATTTTTTTATTTTTAATAGTTATAAAAGCTACTATTTAAAAAAATTTAAAAACTATTGCTAAAAAAATAATATTTTTATTAAAATAATGCTTGCGCATTTTTTTTATAAACTTTAGCTTTTAAATGTAATATGTTTTAGCTTGTTAAAAAAAGCGTATAATATTAAAATTAGCAATATTATATAAACAAATATAACGTATATTTTAAAAAAAAACTTTTTGCTTATGTTTTTTAAAGCTTATATTTAAATAATAACGTTTATAAATATTACGTTTAAGTTTAAAGCTATTAGCTTTATTTTATTTAATTTAAAAGTTATTATTTTAAAGCTTAAAGTTATATTAATTTTTTTTATACTGTTATTAAAGCTTAAGTTATTTTTTATTATTTAAGTTTTAAAAACTTTTATTATTATTAAAAAAGCTATTTTATAGTTTGTTTATTTAAAAAACTAAATTTTTAAGCATTAAAATAGTTTGCTAAACAAAATTATTAACGCTATAAACTTATTATTAAAAGCTACGTACTATTTATTATATAAGCAAACGTTAATACTAAATAAAGTAGCTAAGTTTTAAAAAGCTAACTATATTTTTAATAAACGCTAAAAAATAAAAAATAAGCAATTATAAATTAAAAAAATATTTATTTAATTTAAAAAAACAAATTTTTAAATTTTTAAAAAAAGTAGTAGTTAAATAAATTAAAAAAACAGTAAAAATAATAGTTGTTAAATAAAAGTATTTATGCGCGCGTATTATTATAGCATATATAGCAACATTAGTTATAATATGCACACTTATATAATAAATATAAATACGTTTAATAAAAAAAATTCTAATTAATTTAAAATAATTTAATTGCGTTATGGTTATTTTTTTTATATTGCAACCTAAATAGTGCCTAAAACTTTTGTTACTTAATAATATTTGTTATTTAATAATAAAACACATTATACTTAAATTAAAGCATTTTTTAAAAAGTTATATTAAGCTTTTTAAAGTTATTATATTATTAATTAATAGTTTGTTTAATTTTTATATAAGTTAATTAATAATTAAAATGTATTGTTTTTTATATTTATTTAATAAGCTTAATAACTTTAGTTTAATAAAAGTTATAATGCTTATAAAAAGTATTATAATATTATTAAGCTATTAAAAATTAAGTTTTAGCTGCTGCTATAAAATTTGTAAAAATAGCTGTAATATGCTTAATATTTAATAAAAAAAATAAAAAATTAGCAATTTTTAACAAGCTTAGTTTTATAAGCTATAAAGCTTAGTTTTTTTTAAAAACTATATATTTTTATAAGTTTTTATTATGCGCATTATTTATAAAAATTTTTTTTTATAAATAAAAATTATTAAAAAAGTTAAAAATAATTAAATTTAATTTCGATATTGTAATAATTTTGTTGTTTTATTATTAAAAGCTTAGTTTTTTAATAAAAATAAAAATAATAAAACTTTTAATTGTTAAATTTTAATGTATTATAATTATATTATATATTGTTATATAGCTTTATTTTTTATTTTAATTTAAATTTATAATAATTTATATATGCGTTAAAATTAGCTTTAATGTTTAATTATTAGCGCAACTAATAGCTTAAATAATAATAATCTTTTTATTTATGCTTTATAAGCTTGCATTTTTTATTTTATTATTTAGTATAATTTAATATAACAGCAATACAAATTTAAACAAGCTATTTAAGTTTAAATACTTTTTATTTAAAATAAATTTCATTTATAACAAATAAATTAAATAAATTCAAAAGCTAAACTTTATGTTTATTAGCTTAATATATAAGTTTTAACGTTACTTTAAACGCATTTTATATATATATAGCAAAATAAACTAAGCTTATAAAAACTAATACTATAGCTTTATTTAAAGCTTAAACAGCAAGAATTAGCATTAATATAAATATAATTAAAATATATTTTTTGCATAAACTAAAACTTTTATTTGCTAATTAGCTTTTTTAAAAACTAATATTAGCAGCAAATTAAAAACAGCTAAGCAGCTATTTAATTAAAACTTTAAAACTTTTAACTATTATTTTACTTAAATTAAAAACTAAAAAAGCAAGCAAACTAACTTTAAAAAAGCTATATTATATTACCAAAAGCTTTTTATTACGTTTTAAAATAAAATACTTAGTTATTTTAACTTATTATTTATTAAAAAGATTAATATAATAAATGCAGCTATATAACGTTAAAAAATAATAAAACTAATTAAAAAAAATTAAAACTAAAAAAATTTTAAGCGGTTTAAATTTTAAACTAACTTTAAACTAAATAAAAGCTTTTAACAATATTAATATTTAAATAAAAAAAATTATTATTATTAAAGCTAAAAACATGCTAATATAACTAAAAAGCGCAATAGCTACTATATTAATAACAATTAAAAAAGTTTTAATTAAAACAGCATTAATAACAAGTATAAGCGCTATATTATAAAAAAATCTTTATTAAATAATAACAGCTTTTATTTTTTAGCAAAATATGCTTACAATAATAATAACCTATATAAAAACTACAAATTAGCTATAAAAAGTATAAAATGCTTTAATTATAACTAAATAAAGCTGTTATAATTTAGGTGCACTACCAACCAAACTACCAATTAAAGTATGCTCTCTCTAATTTTGTCTGCCTATATTATTATAATTTATCTGGGTGTGCTCCGCACACTATTTTTTGCTTTTATAAGCTTTAGTTTTATATAAGACCTACTATACAGAATATACATTATATTGTACCTAACCTTAAAAGACTTCCCAAACATAACAAAAGCATATAAATTATAACTGCTTGTAACCTTAAAAAGCTAAAAAATAAAAAATTTAAAAAATTCAAACTATTTATAACTTAAATAAATATTATTTTAAAAACAATAATAATGCTAATTATATTTAATTTAAATTTTTATTAAAAAGTTATATAAATAATAGCTAAAAAAAAAACAAGTAAGCTTAGTTTTTAAAAATGTTAAGTTTAAATTTAGTTAATAACTTTATATTTTAATTTTGCAACGTTTTTATACTTTTTATAATATTTATATTATATTTTTTAAAAAACTTTTTATTTAAACTTATACTAATTTAAATTTATATATTAAATATAATTATATTAATTATATTTTTGCTTTTTATTATAAATTAAAAAAAGCTTTTTTTTATATTTATTTTTTATAATATGTTGCTAATAACACTTTTTTTATTTATAGCGCTTATTAAGTTTTTTATAAATTAATTAATAACTATAAAATTATTTAAAAATTTTGCTGCGCTTATATTATTATTAATAAAAATAACAAACTTAAAAGCAGTTTTGTTTTATTATTTTAATTAACTTTAAAAAATTAAAATATTATATTAAACTTAAGTTTTAATTAATAATATTTTAAACTATAATTAAAACATTTTAAATTAATAATAGCTTTTTAATTTGCAAAAGCTTATTATAATTAAAAGTTTTATTAAATAATTATTTAATTGTTTAAACTTGTATAGCTTAAAAAAATAAAGTTATTTTTAACTTAGTTAAAACTTAAAAAAGTTTTAGCTAAGTTTTATAACTTAGCCGATTTTTTTAATAATAATAAAGCTAGCTTACTTTTTTATTTTAAGCGTAATAATTTTGCAATAAACTTGTAAAATAACGCTATAATTTTTTATTATTTTATATATATTTTTAATACAAAATAAGCTAACAGCTTTATAAACTTAGCTTAATAAAATATTAAAAAGTAAAAAAATATACAAATTTAAAAGCTTACGTTTATATATTAATTATAAAAAACTTAATAAAATTATAATAAAAAATTGTTTTATTTTTTATTTTATTTTAAAAATGTTAAATAAACTGTTTTATATTAAAATTTTTACTAAAATTAATTTTAAAAACATTTATTATTATATATAAATTAAAAAAATAAATAAATAAAAAACAGCTTTTTATATTAAATATAATTATTACAAATTTTTTATTATATTTATAAGTTTATATAATGTTTTTACTACTTTTTAAAATTATATATAAAAAGCATTTAATAATATTTTAAATATTTTTTATTTTGCATATATAAATAATATATTTATATTTTTAATAAATAAAAAGTTTTATATAAAACATATATAAAACGTTATTTAAAAACTATAAAAAGCAAAACTATATACTAAACTTTTTAAAATATTTTATATTTAGCAAAAAAATTAAAATAAATTTTAGCTATATTAATATTATTTAAAATTAGCTATTTTTTTATTTTTATTATAAGTTATAAAAATTTTTAAAGTTTTGCAACTTTTATTGCCGCTTTATTAAAAAGTATTTTTAAATTATAGCTTTACTAATTAAATATTTAAAACAAAGCGCAACTAAAACAAAAAAAAATTAAATTTTATTAAATAGTTTAATACATACAGCTTTTAATAAGCTAAAAAACTTATTTAAAAAAGCTATTTTTTTTATATATTTTAATTTTAAAAAGCAAATATTAATAAAAACTAATTTTTTTAAAATAGCGTTAATAAAAACATTATTTTAAAAAAACGATTAAAAATAATAACAACTTGTTTTGTTTTACTTTTATATGTTTAACAATATAAAAACAAAATATAATATTTTTAATTAAAAAATGTTTGCTATTATAAAATGCTTTAAACATTAATAGCATTATTTATAAAAAAGCAAATTATTTATTAAAGTTTTAACTAATTATGCTAATTTGTAAGCTTTTATAAAAACGTTTAAATTAAATAACAAACAAGCTTAATAATATATATATTTAACTTTTTTTAACTTTATTATTAAATATAAAAAAAGTAAACAAAATAAAGCTAATACGTTTTTGCGCTGCTTTAATTATATAGCTTATAAAGCTTAAAATGCTAATTTATTTTTTTTGTTAAAATAAAAAATTAAAATAGCTAATGCTAAAATAAAAAACTATATTTTTAAAACTTTTGTAAAAAAAATTTTTGCTATTAAATCGGCTGCAAAATATATTATTTTTATATAAACAATTATACATTATTATATATATATAATTGCAAATAATAAAAACTTTTAAAACTTAAAAATTTAACAAAGTTTATAAAACTTAATTTTTTAAATTTAAAAAAAAGATTTTAAATATTATTAGCTATACAAATAACTTTTAAATAAACAGCTTATAAAGTTTTAATAGTTTATTAAAAAATTTTTATTATAATATAAAAGCAAAGCTTATATTTTTTTTTAAAAATTAATTTATTTTTAGTTTATTAAACTATATTATAATAATTTTATAGCTAAACATTTTAATTAAAATTATATATTAAAATTATAAAAGCAAATATTTACAACTATATAACTAAATATATTATTTGTTTTAAATTTAAAATAAAACATTATTAAAAATATAATGCTTTAAATACTTTTTTAATACTTATTAACTTTATAAAAAAACTATTTATAGATTTTATTATTAAATTATTTAAAACATTTTATTATAAAACTATTGTTAACATAATATTTATAATAATTAATTAATTTATTAAATTTATATACTTATTTTTTATTAATATTATTATTATTATTATTTAGCTAGCAGTTTTATTTTATAAAAAAATAAAATGTTATTTTAAAGCTTTTATAAATATAATTTTTAATAAAGATTTTGTTTTTATTAATTAGTTTTAATTAAATTTATATTATTATTTTAAAATTAAAAAAAGATTTTTAATTACGTTTATTTTTAAACTAATAGCTAAACTAAAAAAATAAACTAAATTATAAAAAGCTATTTTTAATGCTTTATTAATAATAAACAAACTAATTAGCTTTAGCTATTACTACAAGCTTTTTTTATAATAAATATAACTATTAATAACATTATTAAAAAGTTGTTTTTTAAAACATTATATAAATATATTTTAAAATTTAAACCTTTTATTAAAAACAATTTTATTTTAAAAAAAGTATTATTAATATAAAACTAGCTATATAAATTAAAAACTATTTATAATAAATTAATAAATTAATAATATAATATAATTAAAAAATATATAAAAAACTATAACATTAAACATATTTTTAAAAGTTTTTATACTAAAAAATTAATAGCTTTATTAACTTAAAACTTTAAATTTTAAAATTATAAGTTAGCTTTTAAATTTATTAAACTTTTTAAAATTTTAAAAACAATTAAATTATAAACGTATTGCTTAACACTTTTATATTAATATAATTAAATTTATAACATATTTTTTATATAGTTATTAAAACTTTAAATAATTAAAACTTTAAACATTTTATTTATGCTTGTATTAAAAAATGTTAAAAACAAATAAAAAATAAAAAATATAATAAAAAAAATAATATATTAAAATAAACTATATTATAAAATTAAATAAAAAAGTTAGCTAAATAAATATAATTAATAAGTGTTAGCTATTAATATTATTGCTTTTATATTTATTAAAAAATTTAAAAAACAATAAAGTTATAAAAAAAAATAATAAAAATTAAAGCTATTAAAGCTGGCGTTTTTAATACAAAAAAATTTTAAAGCTAAATTAATTAATTTTTAACAAATTTTTAAAACATTGGTTTTAAAAAACGTTAATAAAACTTAAAATTTTAGCGTAATAAAAATTAAACTTATTATTTTAAACTTTAAAAATGTTTACGCTTTATTAATAAGTTATATGTTAACTAAACTTAATTTTACTTAGTATTAAATTTAAATATATTATTATATTTTAATTTATTATTATAAACGTTTTAAAATGCGTTATTAATATTAGTTTTAATAAAATTTTAACTTTTTTAACAAATTGTTTTATTATTAAATATTAAATAATATAACTAATGTTTAAAAACTAAAAACGTAATATAATTGCTTAATAATATTAAATGCGCTATTTTATAGTTTAAATAAATTAGTTTTAAATATAAAACAAAAATTATAATAACTATTAATAACATTAATAATAATAATAAAAATAAACAAATATATTAAACAACATTATTTAGCTATATATATTTTATAAGCTAAATAATGTTTTTAATTATATTTAAGTTAATAAAATAAAATAAATAAAATAAAAAAAAATATAGCTATTTTATTATTTTTAATTTTATTAATTATATTATATATAGTTTAATAAACTATAAAAAAATAATAAAAACTTTAAAAAAGCTAAAATTAAACAGCTATAATTTTTTTGCAATAAACTTTTAAACTTGTTTAAAAAATATTAGCATTTACGTTAGTTTTAACTAATAAAACAAAGTTGTTATTATTAATATAACAAGCTTAAAATATATATTTATTTTATTTAAAAAGCTTTAATATTTAAACAGCTTTAAATTATATTATAAAAAAAATTTGGATTATAAGCAGCAATTTGTATAAAAAAATAATATAAAACAATTTATAGTTTAACAAGTTTTATAATTTTTGCTGCAGCTAATACAAAAAAACAAAATTGTTTTTTTATATGTATATAAAACTTTTAAAAGCAAGCTAGCTTAAAGCTAAAACGTATACGCTGCAGCGTTTTAATATTAACAACATATAAAAAAACTAGTTATATAAAAAGGTTTTTTATAGCAGCTAAACTTATGCTAACGCGCTTAACAAATCTAATAACGTTAACAATAAAAAAACATAATAAAAAAATAATAAACAATAAAAGCAGTAATTTAAATAAAAAAAATAAATAAATAAAGCTTAAAAATAATTAAAATAAAAGCGTAATTAGCAGCAACTGTAGCTAAAACTAACAAAAATGCTAGCAGTAACTAAAAAAAAAAAAACAACAAGCTATATACTTTGTTTTCAAATCAGCTTGCTAAATAATTTGCGTTTAAAGCAACGCGTTATTATAGGCCTAAATATTTAGAAATTACTTAAAATGCACAGAATTTTTTTATTAGCTAAAAATTTTTATTATTTACACTATTTTTTTTATTGTTTATACTTATTTTTTATTAATCTTAATTAATTTTTAGCTTTTAATTTTATATTATACTTTATTATAATTTTATTTTTAATTATACTAGCATTATTTATAACAATACTTGGCTTTATATTTAGGTTAAAACAACTTATTATAAAAAAAGAAAATAATTGTTATAATTCAGGTGCACTATTAACTAAACTATTAATTAAAATATGTTTTTTTTAATTTTGTTTACTTATATTACTATAATTTATTTAGGTGTGCTCTACATATTATTTTTTGCTTTTACAAGCTTTAGTTTTATATAAAACTTATTATACAAAATATATATTATATTGTATCTAACTTTAAAAGATTTTCTAAACGTAACATTTATATTTAAGTGTTTTAAAAGCATTAATACAATATTTTTTGTTTTAACAGCATATTTAAGCTGCTAGCTGTTTTAATAGCTGTTTATTAAACTGTTTAAGCAGCTAGCTAAGTTTTAAAACATATTAATGTTTACTTTTTTGTTTTAGTTAATTTTTTTAAATTAGGCGCAAATTATTAAAGTAGCATCTTTATAAATACTAAAGTTAACTATTTTAAATAGCTATTTTTGTACAAAAAGCTTTTTAAGCAAAATAAAAGCAAAAAAAAAGCAAACTATTGCTAGTTTATACTTTTTTTAACTTTATAAATTAGTAGAAATGTTTTAATTAAACAAACAAGTATGTTAATTAAGTTTTTTAATTATAAAAAGCCGATTTAGTATATTCGGATTATTTATAACAAAGCAATTTAAAAGTAAACTAAACTACGTATAAACAAAAACAGTAAAAGTTAAATAAAAAGTAAAGCAAAATGCTAAGTGTTAGCAAAATAGGTGTAGGTGGCGCAGCAGTATTAACAATACTTTGCGCACAAATAATAAATGCAAAAAAAGGTGTAACAGACTTAAAACACCGCCGATCAAACTAGAATTCTTTGGGAGACTTTTAATCAATTAATCGATAAAAAGACAGCTAGCCTACATATAGAGGTAGATATAGCGATATAGCGTAGATAGCTGCATAGTAGAAGATCAATGGAATAAGCGCTTGTTTCTCGGGGCTCTCGGGTTGCCTTCGGATAGCCCCTATCTTCTCGAATGAATAAGCTACTTTTATTAAAAGCTCTCGCTAAAGCAACAAATATAGATTTCATGCCTCTATCTTGTTCCCTTCGCTTCGAGTCGCAATTGTTCGTACTCCCTTGATAGAGAAGAGCGCATACGTCTTCTACCACTAACTAAGTACTTATCAAGGTGCCCACATACCGTGTCATTCGCAGCATATTGAGTTGCTTCAACGCGATTAGGTGATGACCGTTCACACACCCATTCCCCTGTCTGAATCTTAGGACATGATTTCAAGGTAGTATTTCAATAGACACCTAGAAATTGTTTTATTTAAAATTAAAAAATTCACTCTCACTCAAGCCTCCATTTCTCAAAAGAGCATTACATGTGGCGTGATGAGTATGACCATCAAGGTCGCGGGGTTCATTCACAAAAACCCAATGCTAGACCCTCTTATAAGAGGTGCTGACCCTATATTTCGACGACCTCTGTATATCAACTCCGAATTTGCATAACTACTAACTGTGTATAATGCATCACGTTTCTATTTTCGGATTTCCAACGCCTATATTCCGGGACTCGAGGTCGAATGTCGTCCTATTGGCTCGTCATGCCTAACTACATGCTACATGCAGGAACCAACGCGCCGTCGTAGTCCAAATTGTGGAACACGCAAGGTAAAAGGAGATCTTAAAATCAACGTCATTCGAGACGAAACCGAATCATCTCTTGATTAACTGCTTTTATCGCATATAGTTTTCTTCGTTTGATTCTCTGTCTTTTATGCAAGTTCAAGGCTAATCAAGTCCGTCTTGATTACGTGAGTCTTACCTCACCCACCTGGTATGAGGTACTTAATGTACCCTTGCATAAGTACCTTGCCTTGATATATTCAAGCTACTGTATAGCGTATTATCTAATACACACCTCCCTTTATTTAGTCGAAGACAATGGCAGCTTTAATAGCAGACTCGTTGCGAATACTCTCGAGGGCCTCACCCCACTGCTCAAGCTTGAACGTCTTGTTGACGATACCCTGGGTCTTGACCTTGCCGCTATCGAGGTAGTCGACTGTGGCTGGGAACATGGAAGTCTCCGAGAACGAACCGATGATAGTGATTTCTAAGATGTGTCAGTGTAGTCTTACGTGTATAACCGGACCAAAATACTCGCTTACCGTCCCCGAAGATCTTGGACGGTGGCCATGACACGCGAGCAGAGCTTGGATATACACCATAGCACACCAGCTTGCCGCCACGGCGGACGTAGTTGATAGCGTCTTCAAGGACTTTAGGACTACCGCTGGCCTCAACGACTATTTCCCAATGTTAATATTACATACCAACTATCCACTCATGGATATCGGTTCACATACCAATATAAAAACCGTGTGGGTTGTCCTTCTTAAGCTGCTCCCACTGCGGGATCACATTCGATCGATCGATGGTGACGTAGCAATCGGCGGCACACAGTGACTTTGCAAGATCCATCTTAAGATCTCCGAAGGAGACGATGGTAAGTTGGGAAACACCACTCTGTTTACTATGAAGCATAGTGAGTTGACTATCTTCAGAACCAATGCATTTCCACGTACAGGAACTGACCCATCAGGATACCCGTAGGACCAGCACCGATTACCAAAGCGTGCGATCCGGGCCTGGGTGCGATCCTCTCCAAAGCGTGCATAGCGCAAGAGGCGGGCTCGATCAATGTAGCATCGGTATCGCTCAAGTTACCATTCTTGAACAGATGGCATTGGGAATATGAGCACTAAGATGTTTATAAGCGAGGCGTCAGAAGAAGGGATGCGGGGTAAGAATAGACGAACATATTCGGCGAATCCACCATTAAGTTCGATCACACCGTGAGCCTTGAAATTCTCGCATAGCAGCTCCTCACCTCTGCGGCAATAGAAACTACCCAAGAACGAGTCAGTTACGAACCTGCATGTCTACCTAGACCGCCTACTCACCAGTAGCCGCAATACTCGGGGTTTTCGGCAGCAACTCGGTCGCCGACCTTGAAGCCCTTCACGTCGTCCGAGAATCCTAGGCTTATTTAATTATACAGTCCACTTGTGATTTCTCAATGCACCTACCGACAACCTCGCCGATGGTCTCGTGGCCGGGAATAAGGGGGAATTCGGCAATGAATTCTCCTCCGTGTATGTGCAGATCGGTGGCACAGACGCCACAGGCCTATAATACAACTTGTTATTAAAGCGGAGAAGAGACAATGTCATTAGGAATCGGCTCACCTTGACCTTGATGAGAACATCACCTGGGCGAAGAGTAGGAAGAGGGACCTCCACAATACCCCACACCTCCGGCTTCTCATATCTATGAGGACAAGACGGTTAGACGGGCGTGGTTTCTTGTGTGTCACACAGCGGCTTCGTGTCCTACACAGTGAGGATAAAGCATCCCATAGGCTTACCTGAGAGCCTTCATCGTCTTCGGGAGATTATTCATGGTGATACTGACGAACTAGTATATTTACGAGAGAAAGAAGATAGCTTCACGGGAACAAAGTCTTCACAAGAAACATTGGGAGGGGAGATGAAGGAAACTGGACCACTCTAAGTGAACCATCAGATACTTATACCATCAACATATCACCCTGGACTCTCGGGGACCGATTGAAAAAGCATCTATGACCTATAAGACGACTCAATTCAATGGAAAGGCAAAAGCCCCAACCCCGAGACTGACGAACCTTCCAGTGGGATCACCACGGTCACGATACTCAAGTTGGCTGAGAGCGGGAAAAAGAAGGGCCTCAATATCTGCCCCCCGCTGCTGCAGTTACCATGCTGATAAATCCATCGACCTAGTAAGGGAGTCGCGACGTTGTATGGCGAGAACGCGCTTACTCGCTGCGTGTGCGAGGTGTCGAAAGAGCAGGGCAGAAAATGCGAATCGTGGCTCTCATTCCTTGCTGATGATACTCACTCAGGACTTACGAAACATGATGACTAGACTCGAGAAGCCGAGTGCGGCAATGTAAAGTTTGTATCTAGTGCCTAGGCGACGGAGGCGGCAAAGGAAGGTTCTAATGGAGATTCAGCTTCGGTTAGCTACATGATGCTGGTGTTACACTTCTCATTGCTGACCTCAAGACCGTCGTGGGCGATCGGGAATCTCGGCTCAACGGCCTCATCTGACTCCAAGGAGTATCAGTATTTCGATAAACCCCCGCACGATTATGGCGACACGAAACATGCCACGCCCCTCTTCTGTACTGCCTGCGCGTCAAACACTCATGCCGGAGAGGCAACAAGGAGAAGAGAATATAAGAGACCAGGCAATTGAGAGGTAAATATGCAATAAAAGGAAGACTGGAGATATTCTAGAATTATAACTCATACAATACTGGCTACAAAGGTAATATCGTGTGTGCGGTGTTATGGCCAGAACCTCTATGGGCGGATGCCAAGCATTATTGTCTCAGGAGAATAAAGACACCATCTACGGTGTAGGGGTCGAGGGAGACTGTTAAGGTAAGGCTTGCATATGCGTTAAAAAAATAAATCCCACATGATTGATTTTCTGATTTTCTGATTACAGTATCAAATCCAAACCTCAAGCCTAAGTATGAACACGAAGGGTGCGCCAGACTTACCTAGATCAAGTCAATTAACGTGTATAACATCCGTCGACTCGTAGGTAACGCATGTTTCGCACCATAGGCCCTAATCGAGAATTTCGAATTGGCAAGACGCCTAAATAGTGGAAGCAACCACACAACAAGTACATGTATTATCGCCTGGATTGCTCTGTACAATATGTGGCTGAAACGGTTATGACATTTTGAAACGTAATAGCACATGGTTGAGAGGTCCTATTGACACATCAGGATCGCAGACGTTGTCGAATCACGTAGTGGATATCAACGAAAACCATCCGTCTCCAGCTCCAGGTCTCCTTTACAGCACCGAGGGGGCCTAGACTTCACTAGCTCAACGACTCCAAATGATCAGATTTCTAGCTGGTCGTTAGGGATATCTTCGACAATGATGTCTAGGTAGCCACAGTTAGCTTTCCAATACTACTGAACATCCTCAACTGTCGTTAGCATAAATGATTATGCCAGGCTCATTCATTCCCTTGCAGGTCGAATATACACACGATACAGGCCTCACAACTTGGAAGAACGTGTATGACTCTTTTTTGGCATTCAATCATTTGTTTGGCGCAAAAACACGACCCTTAATTCGTAGAAGACGGTACCGAGATTTGGTCTCCTTATAACTCCCACCCGTGCATCCGAGGTTGTGCCCTATTGATTTTCTACCACGCATACAAAATCGCGTGATTATGCAGGTGCTCCATTCCCTAGAGTACATGTCCATGCCGACTACCATGTGCATCGAAGGAATTGTTCAGAGAAGTGAGACTTGGCCTCCTTTTTTTACGAAGGAGGAGCTCCACGGCCACGGCCGAATCCACCACGACTAATAAAAAAAATGTCAGCGTTCATTGTTAAACACGAACCCATTGGCATAGATAAAACTCACAATTGAGGGTTGAATTCACCAGGAGCACCACCCTCCTTGCCCTCGCCGGCATCCCGTCGTCGGTATCCACCCTCACGGTCGCCACGGTCGCCACGGTCACCGCCACGGCCACGGCCGAACGGTCTGCGCTCACGCTCACCCTCGCCGCCCATCATGCCACGGGGAGGAGCGTGCGATCGCTGCTGCTTGATGTGTGTAGCCGGGACAATCTCGGCAGGGAGGTGTAGCCACTCGCGGAGGTAGTCGAGACCCTCGGGGGTCAGGGTGTAGTAGTAGTATTGCCAGGAGAACTGGGTTTTGACATAGCCACGGGAGGTGAGGGACTGGGCAGCCTTGACGACGTAGAGGTTCTTGGTGTCGATATCGGGGTGCTTAGGAAGGTTGTAGTCCTTCTTTGCGACCATCACGCCCTCACGGAAGAGGTACTATGACAAGGGCAGAAAATGTTAGCTCATTCGCGACCCAGATATTCTATTTCGTGATATTCATGACAGCTTCGCGGGGCGGGCTTTCGACCAGTGTTCGCCGGACGGCCATGGGAGGATTGAATGGATGTGGATTATTCTAACCTCGTGGATCTTCTTGCGGTCAGCCTTCGGAATCAGCATCTTGGCGGTTCGTTGTTTGGCGACAAGATGTTGAGAGGTGTGGGATGTGGGCGTGGTGTATTGCGAAGTTGGCTGGCGCTGGCACTCTCTCTCGATCGGGGATTGCAATGAATGAGAGATCCAGTCAATTTTTTGGTGTGTGCAAAAACCCTACGCGAGTGGCTTGATAAGGTGAAGTGGTGGACAAAGTGGGGTTGAACCTGTGCGACCCTCAATTAACTGTGGCTGGTGGGACGGACGATAAGAGATAAAGAATATAACCCCGATACGATAAGAAAATATTATGGATCCCATTGTATCTCCACTGTTCGTCCCCACATGCCATGAGACTAGGGGTTCCGTTGCATCAGAGGTTACGGCCTGGGGGTTAACCTTACTAGCAATAGGCCGCCTTGCAAGCATAAACATTCCCCCCACCGCATTTAATCATCCAAACATCCAAACATCCAAACATCCAACGAGGCAACCAACAAAAAATCAACGAGCTCTCTCAACAACTATCCACTGCCTAAGACAAAAACTCAGAGCTATCAGGGACTGCCTTCGACATAATGGCTACAAGAACTCTCAACGTCTTTGTGACGACGTTCCCCGGATTGGGTCTACCCCCAACGTTATCTTTCCCACTACCATCAACATCCACGACATCAGATCTACGCAACTTTATCACGAAGAAGCTGCCGCAAACAGATGCGAGGGTCATAATAACAACTCTTTCTAATAAACAACTTACTCCTGGCTCGAGGCAACACATCTCCGATCTTTGCGACATCGACGATGACTTCATTTCTTTGCGATTATCCCTCCCCTTATGCGGTGGCAAGGGTGGCTTCGGGTCACAGCTCCGAGCCGCGGGAGGTCGCATGTCTTCAAAGAAGAAGAGGAATCAAGGCGATGAAAACGGCTCTAGCAGAAACCTCGATGGACGACGACTAAGGACCATCAACGAAGCGAAAGCACTCGCGGAATACCTAGCCATCAAGCCCGAGATGGAACAAAAGGAGAAAGAGAAGCGGCGTGAACGATGGCAGCAAATCGTCAATGCCGCGGAAGAAAAGGAGCACGAGATTAAGCACAGCACCAAGGGCCGCATCAGTGGCAAATGGGTTGAGGATAAGGAGGAGGCAGGCGAGCGCACACGAGAAGCCGTACTTGCTGCGATCAAAGCAGGAAATTACAAAGATAATCTCCTCAGTACATCCCACGGCTCAACCTCAACTGAAGACATGGAGGATTCTACCAGTGGAGACGAGGACGTTGGCAAGGAGTCGGGCAAATCCAAGTCACCATCCCCAGCAACAAAAGTATCGACAAAAAAACCACCAACACGCGCCTTCGCAGGATTTGACGAAGATGACGAATTCATGAGTTCTTCAGACGAGGAAGAAGACGACGACACCAAGTGAACGCGGTAACGCAACACTTCAGTTTAATGGAGTTGTAACTTGCCCCAGCATTGGGCACTGCAGCTCGAGCTGAATCTTCATATACCAACTATCAAGACCCCCAAAAGTCCACGGTCTCTCCACCGCGCAGCCACGCGTTCCATAGGCCATGTGGCTATAGAACCAGAGCGAAGAGCTTACCCCTATTCGCTGGAATGCATATTCTAGAAACAGCCCTAGCCGCGCTACCCACCGAGTCTCAACAGGAATATGAGAATAAGGAGGCAAAGAAATGCATAGAAAATAAAGGACTTATTCACCGGATTGATATCTGCAATCTATGTACGGTATCAGGGAACCACATCGGTGCGTTGTGGTGAGGGCCTTCTAAAGAATACCTACGGCTTCTATACAACACAACTACTGAGGGGGGGGCCTGAATTAGCTTTTCATATCAATGAAATACCACAGATTATGCGATTCCAAACTACATAAGCGCATTTTCGTTACGCAAACTCGAAAGGGAGATAGTACATATCAAATTTGATTATCAATGTTTGCGGCCTTTGCCTACTTCGGACTCTGAATATTCTAGTGGACTGATATGAATTCAATAGACCTATTCGCACCTCGCATATTCATCTTTGTTTATTATTTTTCATTTCATTTTTTAAAAGTGATTAAAGTCTAATGTCCCAAGGTGTCTACCTACCCCTATCCTATCTTCGGTATTGATCCAACCATCAACCCCTTTAGGCTTGGCATTTCCTCTGTCCTAAACAGATAGCACAGTAATACTACCGACTTCACTGCCAGAGTAAAATGCTCCTATTTAATGAGTTGGAGTGGGAATGGATTGAGGTTTAAGAGATGAACAAATAGGTACAGCAATTCAGATCAGCGGCTAAGCGGCGCTGTAGAAGTCAAAGTATGATATGTGTGGTTGCACAAGGACACGAGAAGTCACCAACGAGCGGTCTATGCATATAATGTACAAAACGCCTTCACTCTGGACAAAGCGGTATCATGCCAGGTCGCCCAGAACCGCCCTCCCAACACTTCCAATCGAGCCCCCCAAAGAAGTACTAAACTCCCTTAACTCCTCTAGTTCCCTCCTCACGTTCCCAGTCTCAGCCATGACCATATCCCAAGAATCCTTGCCCAGCGGGACTCGAATAGGTATCTTGCCGCGCGTGAGGAGCTCCCACATTCCCCTAGCCATATCATCCGCCGAGCTAAAGCCCTCCCTGATCTCCATATTGCCCAATAAGCCCAGCATCTGGTTCGTCGGCATGTGGGACGCGGCGTATGCCGGGTGGCGGGCAGCGATGGTCTTGAAACTGCGGCCCAGATATTCCGTCGTGGTGCCGCCGGGTTCGAGGACCGAGAGGTGGATGTTCCAGTCCGGATCCAGCTCCTTGGCCACGCTCTCCGCAAACCCTTCCATCGCAAACTTGGAGGCGTGGTAGTATGCGCTCCCCGGCGTCGTGACGAAGCCCCCCATCGAGCTCACGAACAGGATCACGCCCCCCTGCTGCCCGGTTTTGGGGTTCTCGTCGCGCAGGACGCCGAGGGCGCGCTTGGTCACTTCTACTGCGCCCCAGACTTATCGAATGTTAGTCGATGATATTCTTTCGGCCTAACGTATGCTTCACAAAATACTGGGGGATAGGGTTGATGGTATAGATATCAACTCACAATTCGTATCAAAAAGATCTCGTCCTTCCTGCGCAGTCGACGATTCGGTGTCGCCCATGATCGTGTACCCGGCATTATTCACGACGACATCAACGCGCCCGAAGCGCTCCACCGCTTTCCTAAACGCTGCATCGATGGCCTCAGACGATGTGACGTTGAGCGCAAGCTTGAGCACATTCTGCGCGTCGTCCTCAAGGTATGAAAGCGCGGAAACCTGCCGTGCCGTTGCGACGACGCGGTTGGTCGTCTGAGTGGCCAATCGTGTGGCGAGGCCGGCGCCAATACCGGATGAGCAGCCGGTAACTTTGCGAGTAGGGGTCAGCCTCATGTGCGAATAGTAGTTCAAGTATTTGGTTACATTGGATTAGGAACTGAGTCCCCGGGCCCGAGTGGAGCACATAGACTGGGAGGAGAGAGGAAAACGCAGAGGCAGACTCACTGAACCAGACCGCATCATGCGGAAGCGTGTAAGGGGCGATGTTCTCCATGCTCAATGGGTAAGTGTCAATACATATACAGGCTTACCTGACTAGTCCTAGGAGGCACAACAGTTGACTATTTTGTTTTCCTGCGTCTTGTCACTGTCCAACAAAATAGGCATTGGCGAGGGAAGTGGAATTTTATATTTATCTAGAGCTCTCCCGTGTTTCTCTTCTAGCGTGAGCCTTTCCATACTTGGGGTGCTAATTCTATGCTATGCAGGTCGGGCGGATATTGCCTAAGTGCGGTATTCCACATCTTCATGATATTCTACTCTTTACTAGGAATGCCATAACAACTATGATCTCCTAAGTAAAAATAGACGAGGAATCCTCTAGCTTGCCGTTTGAGGCGGATGCAGCTATGGGATGAGATAATCAAGGAGGCTCTGTTAGCGCTTCTCCGCCGCTTAACCCCATCACTAAATTCCGCAATTTCCGGGATCCTGCAGAAAATCAAGTTAACCACAAGATGAAGCACAAGGAATTAAGAGATGCCTTTATCGAGCTGACGCCATCTGGTCTACTTCTATCCACATAATCTCGTAATATGGCCACGTTGGCTTAATTCGCTTCAATGGACCAACCGTGTAGGGCGGGGCGGTTTGGCTCACACACCCAAATGGCTTGAGCCTCAGGAGTCACTAGTTCGCATTGGGTCACGTTGATGATTGCTTGCTTTCGGAATTCGCATTATTTTCGTTTATCTAGATAGTAGATTTTAGTCTTTCTGTGGATATTTCTACTGTAAAGCCTACTCCCGATACACGTTCACCGACACGTAGGCAAATGCTTTTTGGAGGCTCTTCCAGTTAAATGTAGAGCGGCAATTAGTTCGTAACCTTGCTCATTTGTACTAAGCGCTTGACACCAACCTGTCATCTGTTAGCAAAGACTGTATATATATGGGCCGGTATGTATTTAACTCACCATCCAGTTGCCACACTCATCTGTCTTGTCTCGCTGAATCTCTACTTGAAGCCGTTGAGCTTCGGGGTAGTCCTTACTTTCTAGTGCCAAGGCTAACGTCGTCAATTGCTCCACGGTATCTGGTTTGACTAGTTCGCCATTGTTTAGATGGTCGAACAGTAACCCTAGTCGTTTTTGCGTGTCTTTGACCTGTGGTGCAAACGAAGCTGGCGCCTTCGCCGCAACTCGCTGCATGTCGCGGTTAAGGGCATCGACTAGTTGTTGAGCACTAGCTGGGATATGAGAGCGATCACCTGGCGAGTGTCTAGATTTTGGCGGTGGCGGCGCGACTTGAGCCGGTGGGGGTGCGGGAGATCCTGTCACTGTTGATGGTGCTCCGCTGCCCGGTGGTGGCGGTCCTTGTTGAACCGGGGGTGCCCCATAAGGTGAGGATGCATACTGACTTTGAGATATGGTTGCTTGCGGTGGAGGAGCGTAAGCGTTGGGTGGAGGCGGGGCTCGATTAACACTAGGTGGTGGTGCCATGCCAGGATGCGGAGGTGGCTGGTTGGCCTGCAGCGACGCGGGAGCAGGGGCATACCTGTTCGAGGGGGGGCCTGCTGCTGGAGGTGGATTATATGGTGAAGCCGTTCTTGGAACAAAGTTTCCTGCCGCAGGAGGGGGTGGCAGCCCGGGTCCGCCACCCGGAGTTGGTACGGCCCCTGGCGGTGGTGCGTATACACTAGAAGCGGAAGATCCAGGACGTGGGGGCGGCGGGAGTTGACCAGCTTGCGGTGGACCACCCAACGGAGACATTACGCGAGCTGTCGGGGGACCCTTAGGAGGCGGAGGTGGCGTCGGCGCACCTCGGTGACCACCGAACGGGCTCTGTGGAGGGGCTGGTTGATTGGCCTGATTTGGGAAAGGAGACGTAATAGTATGAGCGCTTGGTGTGTTCTTTCGTGGAGGAGGTCTTGTCACCACAGGCACGTCGTTCCAATTACCTGCGTCTGCATTTCTGGGTGGGGGAGGTCTCGATGATGGAGTTGAAGATCGAGGAGGCCCGAATGATGGGGCCGGAGGGGCACCGTATCCCGGGACTGGTGGAGGGATTTGAGTAGCTGGGGCAAGGGGTGCTTGGAATCCCTGAGGAGCAAAGGGATTGGCCCCAGGAGGAGCGTATAGATTAGGCGCAGACGAAGCAGGAGTTGTACCGGCGGGTGGAACATACGGGTTAGCCGTAGGAATCTGGGCAGAGGGCGGCGCGTAGGGGTTGCTCGTGTTTACGGGCGTTGATTGGAGAGGCTGATATCCTCCGACGGTTGGCTGCTGCGCTCGAGAGGCTACGCGTCCAGCCGCCACTGGGTGTTGAGCTGGCTGTCGGGGTGCAGGCTGAGTGGGAGCTTTCTTAGTAGCTAGCTGGACTCGTGCCCGAGCCATATCAGCAGCAGGGTATTTTGTAGGCAAGAGATTAAGATACTTTTGAGCAATCTCTAACTGGCCGTGAGCGGCAACAATGTCGGCATATTCGACGTACTTGTCATACAGCAGGGCTAATTTCCAACCCGATGTGAGATCAGCCTCAGTATCCTGGAATTTCGCGACATGTCGGAACACCGTGACCTTCTCGACGAATTGTTGAAGGGCTCTGGCGTGAACCGAGAAGGTAGAGTCGCTGCTTTCGGCCAAACCGGCTTTCTCCGCCTCTGCAAGTTCGGTAACCCAAATATCAACGACCTTTTCTAGCTTAGAACCGACTAAATAGCAGAATGAGGCATCCTTGCGTTCACCCGACTCGTGAATGCGGTCGCCTAATGCTTCACAGAGGTCTGGAAACTCGGCTGGATCCGCGAACGTGCAAAGCGTCACCATGGTCTCTTTCCAATCAGCGAGATCCGCGTTATAAACCACATCCCAGAGGTTCTTCACAATAACAGAGCCTAGAAGCCGGAGATAGCTCGGCATGCCTGTTTTTTGGGACAAATAAGCTGATTGCACTCTATCGACCAAGTCTTTGCCTCCACAATTGGCAATTATAAAAGCGTCCGCCATACGACCCTCGTCTAGGCAAATTTCTGTAGCTTTCTCAAATTTACCGAGCATTAAAGCTTTAGTGATTTGCTTTTCAACAGGAGAATCGCTCTCGCCAAGCAACTGGAAAGGATTATCCGTTTTTGCGCCCTTGGTGGCTGATAAACTGGCCAAGAAATCTTCTTCATCGGCATCTGGACCGTCGGCAAAGAAAGTCGAAATGCGTTTCTTGTGGGTTTTTACATTGGAAGCGGTCTTTTTAGGCTTGTCTTCTTTCTTTTCGTCCTCTTCGGCTGGGGTGCCGTTGGTAACGTCCTTTTCACTGAAGCCTAGATAATCAATAATTCCTTTCCGTGGATTGTCGGCCAAAAGCGTCTCTATGACACGCCAGTCGGCTTTCTCTTCTTCCGAGTCGGCTTGCTCTTTATGTGACTCACAGATAGTCGCTAAATCTCCAGATTTAAGGGACTCCTCAAATTTCTGAGTAGCCGACGTGATATCCGAATCTACAGAGAACTGAGAAATTTGGATTTTGGATGAACGCTTTTGGCCAGCCTGGGAAGAGGTTTGATTGAAAATTACAATTTTCCCGCCGAAGCCGAACGAAACACCAATAGGTGTCTCAAGCCACCGGGGTGCCTTTGCTAGGGAGAAAGCAGCACCTTGTGGCTGAGTTTGAGCCTGTGTAAAGAAGTCCTCTCCATCAAGATGACTCTGCGCAGTGTTCTGCACGGCCGAAGGGTTTGTATTTTGGAGCGTCTGGATAGTAATCTTACCATCAAACGCGGCCGTGGCAGAGAGGTTAGGGTTATGAGGATGAAATCGTGTCAGAAATGTCCAGTTTGTAACCTCGGGAAATTCTCCATAGCGCTCCCCTGTCTGTGGGTTCCAAATCAGGGTCTTATTGTCCTTGCCAGAAGAAATAAGAATGTCACCGTCTTGCTGGCACCATGAAACAGATAGCACGCCTTGCTCATGCCCTTGAAGGGTTCTCTCAGGGGCGTTAGAGTTACGCAAGTCCCATAAAAGAATGACTGGTGTGATATCGTCGGGCGTGGCGGTTAGCAGCTTGGTAGAGTTATTTGGGTCCCAGGCAATGGAGCTGACGGGTTTTCGGTTGTTGTTAAGCGTTAACGACGCCTTCTTGGTCTTCAAATCCCAGACAGTTACAAAACCCCCAGTGCCACCAGTTGCCAGGATATGGGAAACCTTGGTGTTCCAGGCTACACATTCTAAATCATCGGATCTTGCGGCCGCCGTACCTAGTCGGAAAGCGCTCTCGGGATCATTGACATCGTAAATGAATAGTTCGCCCTTGGCGCCAGCGGTTGCCAAAATTTGGGGGCGTAGAGGATTAAATTGCAAGGACTTGATAGGGCCGGTGTGTTTCGTCGTCTTCGAGATGACAGCATTGTCTTCGCCTGAGATGAGCTCCTCAACATCCCAGAGGACGAGTGATCCATTCTCTAGAGCGCCGGCAATGATGCCCTTGGGGTAGTCTTCTGAGGGTTGGCCCCAGGCAATGTCGTAAAATCTAGCAATGATCCCATCAGCAATACGTCGCAAGATACGAAGACAGCGGTATGAATTACCTCGAGTCGGCAGCGACGCTCGCAATGGGCTGGAGCTCAAGTCCCTGGTCCTGGTTGTCGAGATCTAGATCCCACAGTTCCAACTTAGTCTCATCCGAGAAGTCGGCGTCAACAGCACCGGCTCTCGTTCCGGTAACAAGGAGTGGTTTCGCAGTGACAGGCGACCAGGCGAAGGTCGCCGTTCGAGTAATCTCACGTAGCCTGACCATTATTGTGTGATGTGGACAGAGCGCGGGAGAGGAAGATGGTGGCCAAGGGAGATGGATATAGAGGGGTTTTGAAGAGGGCCACCTAGAATGCCAGCTGGCATTGAGCACTCTAGGCCAGCTAGGGATGATATTCGGGTAGTTCAAGAATCAATGGGACGGGTGATGCGGCGTTGTTAGGTGGTAGAGTCAACGGTCAACGGGATAGAGAGAGATAGAATAATGACAATGTTAGGTAAAAGTAGTTACCTAGAGGCTGGCTACCTCTGGTCTGGTCTAGTGTAGGTAAGTAGTTGATGCCAGATAACGCAGTGCCAACCTACCAGATCGATGAATTGCCCCGTTATTATTATGAGCTTCCTCCAGGTCCTCCAGGTGGCTCGCCCCAACCCAAATCTAATTGCATTTCAAGTTATTGATTGTGGGGGCTTTAGTGCTACATTACATACCTAACCTGCCTCTAAGCTGCCTCTAAGCTGCCTCTAAACCTCCCTACAGGACCGCCTACGTACTTAGGTAGGAGATACCTACAGGCTACACCTAACTACCATGGACAGCTACGTGAGTGTATGGTGTACCTACTGCGTGGATCTAGGTATCTATCTCTTACTACCTATGTACAAGTGCCTACAAGAAAGAGAAAAGGTATGTACTAAATATGTACCTACTATATACGATGTATGTAAACTGACAGGGGGCACGAGCCACCACAGCTCTAAATACGTATGACATGATTTAAGTTAGGTATGTTCCGAGTCATGTCACTCACTCACTCACTTCAATCAGAGTAAACCACCCCACCACGTGACATTGCTCGTCACGATCTATCGCATCAAGTCGTGAAATCTGTTGGTGCCGTTGTTGCCATTCATATTCTCTCGGTTAAGTTCAAGCCGGAGTTTCCTGAAGTTTTGGCTCTTCCCAACTTCACCCAACACTTGCCAACGGTTTGAGAATTCTGGGAGTTGAAACCATGACCGACTCAGCCCGTTGGAAAGCTACGGTTTATGTCGGTGGTCTTGCGTCGCTGGCCACGACAGCGAATCTCCACGACGCATTCATACCGTTCGGTGAGATTGCCGATATATCTTTACCCAAGAATGATGCGCCCAACGCTACAGAGCCTCACCGCGGTTTTGCATATGTCGAATATGAAGATGCTGAGGATGCCAAGGAGGCCATCGACAACATGGATCAATCTGAGTTCTTTGGCCGGATATTGAAAGTATCAGCCGCCAAAGCCCCCAAGAGCGCAGAAGAAGGCTTGGGTAGCAAGACAGCAGTCTGGGAACAGGTAAGGCCTCACTTTTACTGGTGATACTCCATCTAATGATATACTCACGAATTAAATAGGAGGGATGGCTTGCCAAACATGTTGTCAGTGAGGAGGATCGCCTAGCAGCTTCTGGAGGCGACAAGACAACCCAAGACGAGAGACCGGACGATCCAATGCAAGGTCTTGAAGGACTCGATGGTGAGTGATACTCTTATTACTTATTTTTTTCTTCTTCTCAGTTTAACAGCATGGGGGCTACTTTTCAGTCCAAAATTAAGTCTTGAAAATCCCCCCCGTTTCAAAACCCTCTATGTCACGTCTATGATACTGACCCCGAGATTGTAGTGGCTGGGCCCAAGCCCGAATGAAAGAGGTTTACTGGGAACTAGATTAGAAGGATATGGACTCTTTCTCGCATAGCGTTGGCGTTGTGAACGGTTGTTGGGGCCAATTAGGCACAAGGAAATCAAATGGCATGAAGCATCTTTGCGACTATAGTCTATACCGTAATTGATATCACACACTCAATATTTCCTTTCTCTAGCCTCGCGAGTTCCTATCATATACAATTGTGCTGTCTCGACAAAGGAAATATTCTGTGTCGCTCCGGCGTAGTCTTGCCTCGCCCATGCCCCTTTCCCCAGAATAATACCCCTGTTTAGTGGTGCTCGACAGGCTCATCCTTGCGGTTTTGGCGGGCGAGACGTAGGTTATGGTCGACAAAGAACTTGCGGAAGCTCGAGTAGCCGGCGGCGAAGACGGCGAAAGCAACGACAACGCCTATTTCCGTTGTCACATATTAGTCTCTAATGATCGCTGTTGATCGGAATTCCGAGTTGAATATAGTATAGACTAACCGAGGGGGATCAATTCAGCAGGAATCTGGCGGAGCTTTCGCAGACGCTGGGAAACGGTGTGCGCTATATAGTTCGGAGGATGTCAGTTACTATTCGTTACATAGCTTCGTCTCTCCGAATAGTATTTCGTCGATTCATCGTTTTTGGGGCTTCGCGGCACTCGATGGGTGAATGGGCAGTATAGACATACCACTCTGGTCCTCTTTCTATATAAATGTTAACAACATCATGATATCATACGAGGAGTCATGATGAATACTGACAGGAATGCGCATCATGCGCATTGTAGGCGCCATACGGAGAGCTCGAGTAGCGTACATTTTGGCAATATTGAGAGGAGATTGTTCTGTGAAGAATGGACAGACTTGGTACGATGTGGGATGAAGCTTCAAGTCAAACGGCGGGTTACCTTTGGCAATTGGAGGTTTGAGGAGAGAACTGAACTGATCCGACGCTAGCTAGCTTCCGAGCCGGGTAGCGTTGTAGCATGCATCAGCAGCATTTCCAGTGGTCCGTGGGTGTGGGATTAGTGGCCTCGGCCATTCAGAGAGCTGCATTTACAAAATGTGGGGGCCGTCCGTTCAGCTATCCCAATTTTGTCATGCCACCAGGCCAAAACCGCCCTGTCATGATTCGACAATTGTTCGAGAGCTCTCTTACGTCTTCTTGCTCTTCGACATCATCGCTGCCGTCTTGTAACCCGCTGTCGAGCAAGCTACCGGTCCTTCTCTATTTTCAAGACTATCGCCGTTCAATAATTGCCCAAAATGTCTGACGACGAGCGTGAAACCAAGCCCTTCAAGTTCGTCACCGGTATGTTGATTCCGTAATTTGCCTCATCATTCAGCGTTAGCCGAGGATGATTCAACGCTGACTATTGTTTTTTTTTATCTAGCTGGTAAGAAGCTCCCCAACTCGATATGACCGACCTCGTAAAGCGAAAATGAGAAATACACCGACTCGTTTCTCCATTCTATCCCGACGAAACAGCTCTGATCGTAGGTCTTCCAGGTGTCGACGCCCGATTCCCCAACCAGAACCAGACCAAGCACTGCTGGCAAAACTACGTCGATTATCACAAGTGCATCAACGCCAAGGGCGAGGACTTCGCCCCTTGTCGCCAGTTCTTCCTTGCCTACCGATCTCTATGCCCGAGCGGATGGTACCAGCGATGGGACGATCAGCGAGGTTCGTATAAGTACTCACACGTATCTATCGCTAGCTAGCTGCTAGCGACATAGGCTACTCCGGGACTAACAAGTGACATTACAGAGGCTGGCAACTTCCCTGTCAAGCTTGATGCATAGATATATATCAAATTCCGAGGAGCGTGGCTAGCAGTAAATAGGGGAAACAGGGACAGTCATACGATGTAGCATTAGGGTGTTGGGTCAGGCCAGCAATTAGACTTTTGCCAACCATGTGCGCTCATTATTGATATATGTCTTTCTATCATCGTTTTATTCGTTCCGCATCTCTTGATCATGTGGTGATGATAAGGCTCGAAATGACGTTGCGCAAAGTGGACTCTCTATGAAACCCGATAATGGTGCATTGATGTGTTCCTCCAATATTTGTTTAGGACTTTAATAGTATTCCAGGATGGCCCGCCAAGGTGATAGAAGCAACGAGTAAGTGAGTTTATATACCTAGATAGTTACCTACATCCGGAGTCTATCTATTTAGCCTGTCACTCAGGTTGCCTCCTTACACACTTCTCTACTCTCTTATACAAGCTTCGGTAACCGTTGGGTCGACGGCTCTATCCTTGGCGAGGGGAATGCATTGTATGAGATATCCCTTACCCACGTACTGGGGATTTAAGTCACATGCGCTCGGTATATTCTTCTGCCTTGTTCCTCTATCACATACCTTACTTTCACCCTTCACCTCACTAGCAACTCAGTCTCATAATACTCAAACCCTACAGAGAAAGGATACTCATATTAACACACAGAGGTCATCGCAAGTCATACCAATGAAACAGTCGAGCGTATCGTCCACTTTATTGCACACATCCCGTCATTATTGTCCCCGACTAGTTTTAGTATCTACACTCATTGTCAATATGGCGACATTCCCACTCAACGACTTGTCCCCGTAACCAAGCTAATACATATGGGATATTGCCTTGTTGAAGTGAATAATCGGATAGTTCTCATAAATACAAATACTCGAGCAATTCTCCTCCTAGTGCAGAACACCACGCTTTTTGCCCCGGGTACCATCAGGATGTCTGGTTTAAATACGGCATCGCAACCCGCGTTTTAAAGACTTTGTAGAAAGGAAATTCGGGCATGTTCCTAAAAACTAAGTGGTGAAATATATTAGCTGAGACCTAGTGAGACTTATTTCCATCCAACTATCGAGAGTATTTACTATTCACATCTAGTGCACGATTGACCTTGTTGTAACTAATGTAACCAATAAACACAATGGACTTGTAACCCCACTACAATAAAGTGGGACTGGCGCCTCGGAGCCATCAGTCGGCCCGCCAGTCAAGGACCCGCCTGAAATTTATCGAAGCGTGCATTGGACGGAATCCCGAATCAGAACTGCGAAGATAGCTTTGAGCTCGACAAATCTCGTAACCCTTTTCGACGAAAGAACGAGCATAGAGGCTCGCAACCCGTCAAAATGGTGAACCCAGGAAAACGTATGCACATATTACAAGCAGTAAGTCTCTAAAATATCTGATTACCTTGTCAATGGCTAACGTCGAAGCAGAAGGTACATACATCAAACCATCACCATAGGAGCAATATGTTTTGTGCGTATTGAGGAACAATTCTGACAAAACCACCCCAATAGCTTTTAAATTTAAGGCATGGCCCCGGTGCTGCGATACTACCACCCGAGATAACAAGGATACATATGGACTTTGCCGTAAGGTGGAATGACGGACACTTTGGGCCTCGGTAAGGCCTCCTGCTACCTGCAAGCCAATACCCTCAATTCTACGGCTACTTTTTTTCAACATTGAAATGGCCTCTAACATGCGTTCCTCAGAAAATTCTGGAGAATATGTCTACCGCGACTTAAATACTGGAACCCAGCAGTCCCAATGCTAGTAAACCGGTCCGAAGACCAATCCAGTCCAGCGACGATGTCCATCTACTTCCGACAAACCTCTTCACCTTCAGACCCGGCCTCAACCGTAGAAGCCGTTCGCAACATGCTACCCCTAGCCCAACAGCCACACTCGAGCATAACCAACGAACATCCAGCACCCCCGCCCGAAGAAAACGAGAGAGTCGTGACGATCGACATGAAGAACGTGCACTCGGACGCAATCCTCACAGAGTTCCTAGCAAAGACGGGCGCGACTGTCGTCCACCCTACCCCCGACGAGCAGGTCGAGATGCGCCAGGTTGAAGAGCGCGCGGAACGCGGCGCCATAGATCGCACTATTGTCAAGAAGTTCATCGACGACAAGCGGCGCGAGGAACGCATGCTCGCGCTTGCTAAACAGGAAGCCGAAGCCATCAAGGCTGCGAACCAGTAAAAAAGAAATAAAAAATTTAACATATCAAAACGGAAAGGAAGCCATGACGAAACAAAGAATTGTACGAGAATAGCATTCAGCGGAAGGATTTTACGAGAACGACCAAGCAAGGCATACTTGGTAAGCTGAGCTGTACAAATACATGTACTGTATAGAAGGGGTGAGGCGTGGAAGTAGCCCACTAGATATCTACGTGATCCTGTACATAAATAGATACCACCGCCGAATATGGAAACTGGCGAATACTCCAAGGGGAAGAAGCCTCTCGCAGTATCACGCAAATGCTAGGCCGCGACTCTATATGCGCGCTCTTAGCTCTATACAAACTCAGGTACGTTCCTCCTTTTCTTTCCAAGACGGAGAACTTCGTCAGCTAACAAAATGAGTAGATCTCCTCTCGTTTGTATCCATCGCAGGTCCTATACTTTTATTCATGCAAGTCTCAAGTCAGTCTCCCACTCAACCATATATACATTTCAATGTATAAGTCCAGTAGACCAAACCCCATCATCCCTTGCAACACTCTGAGATAAAGCCTATAATTTCCACCGTGGCCTATTTCAATTTTAAGTCAAGGAAAAGCGAAAACGTAGAACATAAGCCTATGTTCATGACCAGAAGGAGTGCTACGGATAACTTTTACACTTACGTGGTTATCTGGGCTTCTCTGAGGTCGACATGTCATGAATTCGCTAATTACTTCATCGGTGCGTTGTGATGTATACCCGCAAGTGAGACAGAGCTCCGCCCGCGTAGTCCGAGTCTGCATCGAACTCTATCAATACGCATGAATTCCTCGGGCGAGCAATGGTTTCACGCCCGATTACGAATACTGATAGAATGTTGTTTTTTGTTTTTTTTAAATTATTGATTATGTTTCATATCTCATTCTTCGACTACATATATATTAATATAAATACAAATCACATAAGGAACCTTTTACCGTCCGTTTTTTCGTGAATCGTCATAACTTTTCACTCCGTTACCCGAGGCCGTCATGTCTTACCCCCTAGATCTCAGTCTCGACATCGGGCTGCCGTCCGCTCAGCGACCCGACCTTGGTAAGGCGGCGAACGGCAAACTTGGCCTCGTCCTTGGCGAACTGCACGTTGCGCATGGGACGCCACTGCATCAGCCCGCGGTGTTGCCGGTGCAGGTCCCGGCTGCGGGATTTGTAGTCTTTGTACTGAGCGATGGGGTTCTTGCTGCTCTTCGAGTCGACCGAGACGCCCGAGTCCGAGCTCCCGGCCCCCGTGGAGCCGGTTCGAGCCCTGCTGACGTCGTCCCCGTGGGCGGAGCCCGCGGTGATGGCGTCTTGGATGCCCAGGTCAGAGTCTTCGTGTTTAAGGCCCTGCGAAGGCCCGTCGGCGTGCTCCGAGTCGCTGTCGGACGCATAGTGGTCGCTCGAGTCGTCGTCCCCGCGCTGGCCGCCCATAATCTCAGCCGGGTCTTTGCCAAAGGCTCCGGACCAGTCCGTGCCGTCTCTCGCGAGCCATTTCTCCTTCTCCTCGGGCGACGCCGTGGCGAGTACATCCCGACCGTGAGACAACGATTCGTCGTGTAACTTCTGGATAGTTGGGGGCAGTTCGTTGGAAACCTCTTCCTGTCGAACGCCCTCGGCAAAACAGGCCTCCCAGGTCTCGATCGTCTCGCGCGAGTTATTGTCACTGACGAATCGGAGGTGGTCGAGATCCGTGCCCGCCTTAAATCTACCCCTGAAGCGCAAGCGACCGACCTCTTCAATCTTAATGTCAGGGATGCTTCTGAAGTTTTCTTCGGTGATGTAATTCTGGGACAGCCGCGTTGCCTTGTCGCACTTCCAGACAGGGATATCGAAGTCCTGTTCCTGGTTGTCAACCAACTCCAGAAGCCACAGTATGGCGAAATGATCGACATGGCGCTTCCCAGGAAGATGGAATTCGATGAAGATAGGTGAGCGATAGCGATATCTGACAGGTAGTCGAGGGCGAGGGTGATTAGCAGCGCCACTGATATCCCAACGTACAATATCCCCTTCCACGGTGCATTGGTCGCGCTTGATTGTTGCAGAGCTGCCACCGGTCCGCATGGCGAGTTTGATTTTGCCCTTATCGGTACCGGTGAAAGTTGATGTGAGACTGTCGGATTTAAATTCAAATGTGCCAACGTCCCAGCCGAGCTGTGGAGGGGGTAGTTTCAATTCGACAGAGCGGAAAAGGAGCGATATCCGAACACGGCCGTAGCCGATACCACCATCCAGGGGATACCAGCGAGTCGCCTATATTCAAGTTAGTTTTTTGTTTTTCTAATGTGGGTTTTATTCAACTTGCCTGACTGCTAGTTTGCAAAATATCCGAAAGCTTAAGAGGAACTACTCCAATAATGGGGTCGTGCTGCCTGTTTCTAGAATCGCGAACGGTGACTGTGACGATCGAAGACCTCCAGTCCCGAACGAACCGTTCTGTTCCAGCGTTAAAGATTGGCTTAGAAGAGACCACCTTAGTTCTTGTCTTGTAGGCCTGCACACGATATTAGCAGAGTTCGTTCTAAGTCGAGGAAATCTTTTTCACAAACCAATTCGTCGTTCAGGCATATAGTACAATACGCGCTGGGCAAGGTCTTGGCTGCCTCTTCCTTGATTTCGCCAGCGTCTCTAGCTGGCTCGTATTCCTTGCCACCTTTACGTTTGCCGCCCTGGGAGCCTTTGACATTGGCTAGCTCTAAACTCACTATCTGGTGTATCACAACGCTCAGGATACCAGATGGGAAGAGAGGATCAGGAGGCGTATGAGTCACAGCGTCCTCCTGAGCGCTATTAATAGCACCCTTGTCATCTTGCAGCTCCTTCTTATCTCGAAGCTCCATGGGCAAGTTAAGGTCCTTACCGTCAGTTCGCAGAGCAGTGCGGAACTGAGTTTTGCCAAAGAAGCCGACTTCCCAATGTAGTTCGCCGGGCATTTCACTCCCAGCCTTAACGCCTCGAAGTTTCGAGACCTGTGGGTATACCTTTCCTGGATGCTGGATCAGCTTTTGCAGAGAAAGCTCAACCTTGCCAACAACATCATCAGCACTTGAGCGATCACTGTCCCAGAGTTCCATAGATAGTTGCTCGTCAGCTTTAATGAGATCAGAGGTGAGCATGAGAGCACACGTCTCCTCGAAGACGGGATTCAAGTCATCTTGGATGACACGAGTGCAGTACATCGGTTTGCTGAATTTCGAGAAGCTGACGGTGACGTAGGGATCAGAACCGCCGCCCTCGGAACCACGTCGATCCTGCTTCGACAGGCCGACTGCCTTGTGGATACGAATAAAGAGGATTCCCATGGCGTTGGTTTCTTTTTGAATATCGTCTCCCTGAAGCATCCTGCCGAGATCGAGCGTCATGCTCTTTGGCGCCACATACATACTGGCAGCGGTCTTGATTGCCCAGTTGACGAAATTGGATATCAGGGGCAGGTTCAAGATATTCACACCCCGCTCGATCATAGGCGTGCAGCTAGCTTCGACTTTGGGGACTCCCATCAACGTGAATGTGACGGCCTTCAGGAATGGTGGTTCGGGAGACATCTGTAGTCTGAGCCTCACCGTGCCAACAAGGCCAACGAGTTCCACCCCTAGAGCTTATTAGGATTGCGTCGTACTAGGATCCCATGGTTACTTACAGATAGGTAATGGAACTCCGAATAACCCTTTTATACCTAGGTAAAAGACTAACTGCATACCCATGTTGGAAGCCTTCGCAGAGACGGATTGTGACGATGGCTTGGCGTGGTAAGCGAATGACGCCTCAAGGTTGTAATAATCACCTCCTTCGTTGGCTGCAATTTCTTGCAGATCCTTATCTTTCTCATTTTGTCTGCGCATCTCGTCCTTAATTTCTTGCATGTGCCCATCCGGGAGGGCTCGTAGGCTCAAAATACGCAGCGGGTTATTCCCTTGGGAAATGTCGGCGACTTTCACGTTCTCGATAACGCCGGGAACTGAGGCTTGCATGACGTCCTAACCTTATTAGACTTTAACCGCGACAGCCTAGCCAAGACGTGACATACCTCTAGTGTATCGGCCACCGAGGAAAACATATCAGGGTTGATCAAGCCCCAAACGATGCTAAGCAGAGAATTCATCCACTCGACTGATTCGGGTATGAGATTCACGACGGCGGTTTCGCCTCGCTTCTGCTCGCTTGACCATTCTATGTCGCGGCCACGGCGAATCAAATCCTTCATCCAGAGGAAAACTCCCGAAGTAACACAAAATGCTAAAGGTATAAGGCCGAGTAGTCTACCCCCAAAAGACTTCCCAAAGAAAATGATAGAAAAGAAAACGGCGATGCATAATATAGAGGCGCGCTGCTCGATGATGTTGTACATGGGTTCGTAGCTGACAGAGGGAGTCGGATGGAATAGAACATTCGTCTTTTCGCCGTGAATTGGCACATCTGAAGTAGAGCCTTCGGTGATGGGATCAGGGGGCGCTGTGATATCTTGATTCTTTCGATACTCCTCCCCCGACTGGGTTGCCTCTGTCTTGACTGGTGTATCCTTGCCCAGGTTTGCGTTTGGTATAGATAACTATAAAAAGTCCACTATTAACGAACATATTACGAGTTTTAAGGAATCCCAAGGGCAACACACAAGTGGATCCTCAACCGCTTTTTTGAAGTTGACGTTGACATCGTCTATCTGGACCTCTTTGCCAGTGACAGGATCCGTGACAACTCTTCCATGGCCGGCGAGATGGCCATTTTCATTTCGATGCTCCTCAATGTCTTTATTCCTCTTATTTGCCTTTAAGTCAGCGTCAATCTTGGCATCGCGCTCTTGCTTGTCCCTGTCAAGCGCGGCAGCGAACTCCTTGATGTTGGGAATGCGGTTGGCCCCAGAGTAGTGCGCCCCTCCCGGATGAACGTGTTCTTTCTCTGCGGACATGATTGGAAGCGCAGGTTCATATATATGACTTGAAGAACCGAAAGGTTAGACGAGAAGCTCGAGAACTACGGCGTCAAGAAGAGAGTTGTGGAAATGGACCCTGGAGTAGCCCTGTCCTTACGGGGGATTAACAGATGTACGAGTAGGTAGTTCCCCGGCTGGACAGGGTCTGATGTCTCGGAATGTGGAATGAAATGTATTAGAAGAGGGTCAAAGGACGTGATATCAGGTTTATTAAACTTCTATCTAGATATAGTATTTGGGTCTAGATAGACATCTGGTGGTGAGGCTATGATGTAGACCTGCCTTAGTTTATTACGCATCATACCTACCTACCCGAACGCGTTCCGTCTTTGTTCATGGTCAGCTACTACTACCATAGAGCAGGAGGCGTGTCACGAACGAGGTGGTGGTTAAACACTGTCCCTAAATGTCTATGACGTCAGTGAAATAGAGCTGAAAGGACCTTTTGGTGGAGATCTGCAACAGCTTAGGGACCTACCCTACAGTGCCTACTACCTCTTCTTGGGCATTGTAGGGCTTCTTGTGCAGGGGCTTAAATGTTAATATGATAACTTAAAGGGAGTTACTTATTTAACATAGTAATACATGAATCATTTCATGTTCTTATATTTTGCGGTATCTATCTGGTATTTTCTGGGAATACTATCACGAGACTTAAATACGGTGTTGTTGATAGCTAGGTTTGTTGCCGAGTGACTGTTCTCAATCATCAGAGACCTACATGGGTAGCGATCTGGAAACTGTTGCGTCATACCGTTCTATCTACAGATCATCCAAGCTTGATAGCTTGACTTGTACTACCTATCTCTTTTGTTAGTCCTATTTGATCTGTAGCAGCCGATGTCATAAACCTTGGCATCTTTTCGCTTATCGGATTTTCCCTCGACTATCCGATTCATTTTTAGTCACAACCCCACTACCCAACCTATACTATTTATTGTAAGAGGATTTTCGGATCAGCTTGGGGATTGGCTTTACACTATACATTGACCAAACGCGTGTATTAAATCATACGATACCTATAATTATAGCATACACACCACTTTGGAAACAAACATCTCTGGCGCTTTCTTAATGTGGTGGTGTGAATCTAATTGCCGCTGGCTATGGATACCTGCCGTGTTGGCGTCGCACCGGGATGCGGTGTTTTGAAGCTTTCGGCCGATAGGTAGGTAGCTTTGTTAATGATTGTATAGGATTTCAAAAGTGTCAGACAGGTAGCATTTCTCTACTCATGACACACACAAAAAAAAAAAGATAGGACGTAGCCGAAATACCAACAATCTCATAAGCATCATATTCTCATTCAAGCCCATAGAGCTACTAGAATAGCAATAGGACAGAGGACATGACATGACAAAACAACGAAAAGATTCTGGTCGATACCTGGTGTCAATGATAATAGTATTCGACATGAAAGCCACCTTCGCCAGATTAAAAAAAGCTTACTACCAAACCCAACTGCTCGCGATGCAGTTTTACCCGTTTTTGCGCCGTTGCGGCTAATATGCGTATAAAACCATCCTATGCTTTAAATTCTTCGCTGAATCATAACTTGCTTATCATGTCACCCATATCCTTCGTTTTGCGTGCAGTGAGACTGGCTGTGTTCTCACTCCCACGCCTAGCAGAGTTCCTTCCAACTCTTTGAAATAGCCGGCGCATCTTGCCAACCTCTAGCACTAGGCCTAGTTAGATTTGAAGGTGATTTGCCGTCTCTTTGCCGAGCTGTTTCCGGCGAGACCAAATCATGAGATGCTGTCCCTGTCTTCAGGTCGTGATCTACGCTGCAGGGGGGTTTCCCCTGCTTGTTTCTCATATGTCGACGTCCATGCAATCTACGTTTGTTTTTGTTGTCGATTCTGGCCCCGATTCGGGCCACTCCGCGCTAGTCTTGATGGCCGTCAGGGGCTCTGGCGTCTCGACTCTTTCTATCCAGACGGGCTCGGTGTCTGTCGTATTGGTAGCTCTAGCCGAAGATGCCTCTTCCGCAGCACGGAGGATCGCCGTTGCTCCACTTTCGCTCTCTTCATCCTCTTTTCCAATTGTCCAAACCCACTTCCGCTTCTTCTCTTTCCGTTTTCTCTTGTGAATTCCGTCGGGTCTCGGGGAGCGGGCAGCTGTCTCCGTAGCAAGGCTCGTCATTCGCCTTCTCATCTCTTCAAACGGTCCTGGAGTTTGGCCTCCATCCTTGGTTTCGTCTCCGGAATAAGCCAAAGTCAGATCAAGCATCATGTCACAATCTTCTGGTACCCCAGATGGCGTGTACGGTGAAGCCTCCTCAACTAGTAAGTCGATGTGCGACTTGGTATACTTCTCGGTAGTAATGGTCTGTGTTAATGGCGAATCATATCCTACTCGTCTTGCGGCCTTCTCTTGAAGCCGAATAGAGTGTCTCCTTTGTGAGCCCGGAGATTTCGCAGTAGCTGACTGCAAAGGAGAATTCCGCAGTATGCTGTGGAGTGATCTGTTGTGGCTGTATGGCGCCGCGGAAGTAGGGCCAAGGCCGGCAAAACTAACACGACGGCGGCTTGGGACTGACGGCGAAGGCATTACCTGACGACCTATCTCCATGGAAGGAAAAGTAAATATCCTACGTTCCGAGTCGACTATTTCAGCCGATAACGGCGGAGTCGGCGTCATAGTGCTTGGGTATACAATCTCCGTCTTCTGGGTCGGAGAGATGGGGTTGTCAGATGACGGAGTAGCTGGCCGATAAGTAGATGGTATTTGTACTTTTTGCTGATGGCTCTGGAGTGTATCCGGATCCGTCTGTAATTTGAGGGGATGGTGAAGCCTTATTGCCGTCAAAGGTGTGCTCTGAGTAGGAGTAGACCTCTCAATAGCTGTGGCATAAGCATTCGACAGAGTATTGAGCGCGGTCGGCGACTTGATATCGACATTGTCATATGTCCCACGTCGGACTCCCGACCCATGATGCGTAGGCTTCGTCTGAAGAGTCAACCTAGGTCTCCTTGACTGTACCATCGGTCCTGCCATGGTTCCAGTTGGGGCGGACACCTTCTAGCCAGGTTTTGGTCTGGATGGTCAAGAGAATTAAAGGCTATAGTGAAGAAGAGTTCAGGTGTGAATCCACCTAGCCTACGTAGTCAACAGACCAAGACCCAGGGAGCCTCCCAGACGATCAAGATATATAGTAACCAAAATGAGAACAAAAAACTTGGCGAGGTAAAGCGAACACGAGCAAATAGAAGGAAACGGTAAAGTATATAATGTTAAGAGAGCAATCCGTCGGGTGAGCCGAGCGGCTGGAAGGATGACACTAATGCAAACTATGTAGAGGCCGGAGCCCCGGGGGATTGGGCTTCTAGAGTAATGAGATCAGAACATGACGAGGGCATGGGTTCAAGAACCTGATGAACATTGACTCCGAAGCAGAGGGAGTGGGCCAAATCTTGGTTGGCTATAAAAAGGTGATAGTGGGATGGGAAGGGATGGATCAAAGGGCGCAAGCGCCGAGGAATCCTGGCAGCGATTCGTAACCCCGGTCAGCCATGGCCAATAGTGCGCATGGTGATGTCGGCTAACATGCCTCACCGCGTGTATGGTCATAGGACTAGTTCTTGCGGCGCCTATTCCTTCAAAAGAACCAACAGCCTACTTTGCATTCCCCGCGCTCGGTGTAATTACATAGTAGATGCCCGCATGAAGGTTAAGATGACGATGTGACGTTCATATCAGTCACAACAGATTAAGTATGTCTCATAGATACAGGCAAATATTTGGCCTGAACTTCAGACAGCAGTTCGCAGTTCGTTGCCTTCTTCATCAACACGTGTTACCATGACTGATTCATCCTTCCAAGTCCCAAACTTCAACTTGTGGCAAAGAAAGCTTACTCGGAACCAATGCTGTTTCTGAGTCTAGGTGGGATGAGAGTAAGGAATCTTCCATATATTACTAAGGTCCAATCCACAATCAATAACAATCAACACTCAGATTGATGGGTTTTAATTTCAACTAGCTGCCGGTGGCTTGGCGCCGTTGTCAGCTCTTTTGCCTGCCGGGTTCACGATGAGACGGAGACATCTTAGCATTCCGTGCTAGCGAAGCGGAATACGGCCGGTTGATTGTCGGGCAAGAAGGGCAAGCAGCTTGAGGAGGGCTGAAACTATCGTGGTGTGGCGAATACACTACAAACAAAATAATCATTTCGGAATGTTGCCGTCAGCTAACTATAGTATGACAGATATTGTGGAGAAAAAACAGGTAGCGAAGGAATTGACGAATGGACCGGGATCCCGGTAATTTATCGAAACGACAAAAATAACCTGTACAGTACATACTCACACAGTGCAATGATAGACCACACTGTATTAGCATCGGAACTACCGAAATCATCACGTATTGAGCTTCGTACATAGTAAGGCATCAACGTCGATTTGCAATCGCTCGGACAACGAACTATTCTAGTACACTACACTAGGTAAACTGAGGCATGAAACGGGGAATACCTAGAGGATCTCGAGACAGCCAAGTTAGAGTTGCCTGAAGCAGCATGGTTTAGCCTAGTCGACAGCTGCGCCCACCATAACTAGCCATTATTGTTGACCATGGAACAAGATGAAGACGATAACAACAAGCCTGACATCTAACATTGCGAAATCCATCAAGATTCCAAAGAGGAACGATGAACGCATTATCTTGCATTTTGTACGCGCCACCCTCAACTTTTAAATTTTTTGAACCAGTATATTTCATCTATTTTCGGGCCCCCTGCATCGCCCCTACATTGCATTTTTAGTCTTTCCTATATCGAGCCTTCATTTCATCTCTGTAGTGTAGTCGTATACTCTACAATTTCACAAAACCCTATGTTGTAGCACCCATTAAAACAAAAAGGTTCTATTAATAGCAATGCCTTCTAATCGTAACAGCAGGACTACGACTGCTTCTACGCAAGCGTCTTCGAGAACGAGAACCCGGCTCTCAAATCGCTGCCCTTGGGCATAAAGCAGAAGAGCATCCTCGCGACATGCAACTACGTGGCGCGGGCCCGCGGCGTCAAGAAACTGATGCTCATCTCCGAGGCGCAGAGGATATGCCCGGACCTGATCCTCATGAACGGGGAGGATCTCACACGCTTCCGCGACGTCTCGAAGAAGCTGTGGGCCTTCCTCCGCGCGCACTCGTGGAACCACCGCGTCGAGCGTCTCGGCCTCGACGAGGTCTTTCTCGACGTCACGGACGTCGTGGCGTATAATCGGGAGGTGCTCAACCCGCATGCGCTCGGGGACTCGTTCTTCCACCTCGACCGCCACGACCCGGTGAAAGGGTTCGCGTTCGACGGGTCGAGATTCTACGGATGTCTGCAGCCATCGAGCACAGATGCAGAGAGCAACGGGGTGGATGTGGAGAACCCGCTTTGCGTCCGTCTGATGCTCGCTTCGCACTTTGCCAGATACCTCCGCCATAAACTCGACGAGGACTTTGGGTACACTTCGAGCGGCGGGATATCCACCAACAAGGTGCTCGCGAAGCTAGCCGGCAGCGTCAACAAGCCGAACAACCAAACGACGCTCCTATCGACGGGTGGTGATGGCGAGGATGCGGTTGAGGCATTCATAGATGCCCATAGTATCCGCAAGATCCCCGGGATCGGATCGCGGATCGCGCAGTTGATAGAAGAATACCTGCTCTCTAAACCCGCCAAGCAGCGCGACCGCGAAGCGAACAACGTGACAGTCGGCGAGGCGCGTCAGTTCCCAGGCATGTCGGCAGATCTCATGGAGCAGATCCTCGACCGGCCGGGCGCCGAGCGCGGCAGCGGCGAGAAGGTCTGGAACCTGCTGCACGGCGTGGACCCCTCCGAAGTGAAGGAGGCCAGCGCCGTGCCGACGCAGATCTCCATCGAAGACACGTACATGTCCCGGCCGCTCCAAACCCCCGCCGAGGTCGTCCGCGAGCTGCACGCCATCGCGACTTCGCTCATTCGGCGTATGCGCGTCGATCTCACAGAGGCGGACATCCGTCCGTCTGCCCGCGCCGCCGCTTCATCCAACACGCCGCGTTGGCTGGCGTATCCGAAGACCCTACGCCTATCCACGCGGACAAACCCCAAAAAAACCACACCTCACGCCGGCACGAGCACCGAGGCTCCAAACTTCAGCCGCTCGTCCCGTAGCGTGCCACTGCCTAGTTTCGTATTCCAATTCTCCCTGCATCCTTCATCAGCCGCGCAGTCGCTACCCACATCTACCTCCTCCACGCCTTCATGCGAAGAAATAGCCGAGCGCCTCGTGACGGAGTCCCTCCTCCCGCTCTTCCGCCGTCTCCACCCCGAGCGAGCCGGGGGCTGGAACCTTGCGCTCCTGAACGTCTGCGTGACGAACATGGTGATAGTAGCGAGCGACGGAACCGAGTCCGGGTCCGGGTTCGGGTCCAGCGTGGCGCCGGGACGGGATATCGGGCGCATGTTCCGGACGCAGGAAGACAAGTTGCGCGAGTGGACCGTGTACGACACATCATCTCCGTCGCTCAGTTCTCCCCTCCGCACTTCTCCCGTTCTATCCGCCGTCGACGACGCGGCCGGAGAGTGCGTAGACGCGGACGCAATAGAACAAGATATGCAATCTCACGGACAAGTCGCGATGAGCGGCGGCAGCCCGCCAGCCGATAGAGATGACGATGACGATGATGAAGATGATGATGCCTGGGAGGAGCAAGGGGAGGCTGGCTCGCACCGATGCCGGATTTGTGGGCACGTGATTCCCGCGTTCGCCATATCGGCACACGAGCGGTTCCATACCATGGATGAATGAGAAACGACTATGCCGGAGTCAAATTGTGTGCTTCGCCCTTTCAGCTCATCGATTCAGATACCCAGTGCGCCGTATGACGTTAGTTTTTGTCTTGCAATAAAAATATGAAATCTGTTTTGGTGAAGCATAGCGTCTGTCGATATTTATTATTGGGATTGTATATGTCTATCCCCCCCTTGTAAAACATTCACATTCATAATCGTAGGCTATTCTCAAGGATGTAGTCATTTCCCGTTGTTGTTTCGCGCCTACGCCATCCCCCGACCAAAAACCGCTAAGCCTGCCTTGAACCGTGAAAAAAAAAAACGTGGGTATAATCGAGTACAATCATGTGGAAGACCGCCCAAGATCCAACCGAGTCTTTGAGATGACCGCCGCCCCCAATCTCCTATGCTTCGTCCACATCTCTCCTTGTCATCCTGACATGCCTGGCTCCCCGTCCTATGCCGCTTACACCTTAATAAACCTTAAAAAACGCCGATAGAATAGCAGATGGAGGCAGTCTGTTCTTCGCAGTACTGATTGATATACATTAAAGCGCATTTTTTCCTTTGGAATCCAGCATTTGGTTTCCTTTGATGAGTGAGTCAAGCCACTCTCCTGTCATGTTGAGTATGCTACTTTTGCTGTAACCGCCGTTTTGCAGGTTAGGAACAATGAAGTTGAGATCATCGAACCCTTCCTTAATGGCACCCCGTCTTTTCTGCTCGCTTTTGATATGATTTTCTCTCTTTTGCGCTTCGGTCAAGTTCTCACGCGGTGGTTTGGACTGGATAAGTGTGGATTTTCGTCGTTTTCCGGATGCTTCTTGTATCGCTGAAGACGAGCCGGGCGATTCAGTAAGATCACCCTTGGACTTGCGTTTTTTCGCTGCGGCTTTTGATGGTGACTGTGCCGTACAGCCTCCATCCTCTCCATCCGTCTTAGCCTTGCTCTTTCTGCGCTTCCTAGGCGATGTCGCTACATTTTCTTCCACTTGGCCATTTCCATTGGGGTTCCCGGGAATCGCATGTATGAGCACCTCCCTATTCCCTATTGGACTTGAAGGTCGAGTATTTGGATTACTACTAGCTAGCTTCAAGGTTCCCCGCATTGCGTCCATCCGCTTTTTCTCGAGGGCTTCGCTTGATTCGTGCTGTGCCGGCACAAAACTCTGGTTCCTAGCAAAAAGCATATCGGATCCCCATTGCAATTCTGGCCGCTCCGCCGGGCGTGGCGCAGTCGATCCTTGACTTCCAAACACCATGTCCGTAAACAAGGTATCGGGTTCATTGGACCTTGCGGGTCGAATAGAGCTATTGTAGATTTGTATGGCGTGAGGTTGAGAAAAGGAGCTTTTATGACGCCTTTGAGGTTGTGTATTAGGTGATGGGCGGTAATCATTTGAATTGTTCGTACGAGACAAGTAGGTATTTGGACGACCGGATTGTAATGTTGTCAGTAGTGCGGCCGCGTCTACCTGCGCATTTCGCTCGATTGGTGCACGGAGGCCATTTTGGTCATGGCAGTATGGAGGGACGTCTTGATGAAAGTCAGTTGGGGGTGGCTGAGATTGGGGTTGAAGTTGAAGTTGGCATGGAGGTGGTTGGCGTGCCGGAGGAGGGGGTTGTTGTTGTTGCTGCTGCTGCTGCTGCTGCTGTTGCTGTTGCCATATCAGAGGTGGTATTATGTTCTGTCCAAATTGGTAGGCATCTTCGTAGTTAGAGGCCCAAGGCTGTTCCGACTGCTCTAGAAGGTGTTGTCCAAAAGAAGTTGTATGACCAAGTAAATTAGGCGCAGTAGCCTGAAACCACTGCTGACTGAAATTCAGACCTTCGCCATACGACAGCATACTGTGTTGATTAGATCGCATATCGGTGAAGAAATTCCCCAGCAAGCTATCGTCGTTCGGGTCTAATATGGGAGTACCGCGGGGTGGCGGTGGAGATCTTATTAGGGCATCCTCTGAAAAATTGTCTGGCGTAGCAATAGTCAAAAATCATGAACATGTAACCTTAAGGTATCGGCTTCCGGGAGGCGACGGAAACGGCGTTGAGGTACTTACAGCCAAACGGCAAGCCGGCCATTCCCATGTCTCCTTCTGGCAGCCCTGACGAACCCATCGTTGATAGTGTACCCACGCGACGGCGGACATGGATGCCCCATCCGTTGGTATTTTATTACGCAAACTAGAAAGGAGCCTCGCCTCAGTCGCGAGGGCTCCCGCGAGCCCTTTCCGTGGACACTATCACACCACGCGCACGGACTAGCCAACGGAGAACTAGGCGTCTCTGTACAAGGTTCTGGCGGCTGAAGATCAAGGAAAACCGTAGGCAAATGCCTTTCTACTGAGAATCGTCGCGGGGTGGGTCGTAGGGCGGTTCGGCACCGTATGAAGAGGAAAAACGCAATCGTCGGCAATACTATCTATCTAGAGAATCTAGCGGGATGATCGAAGACGGGCATCGAAGACGGGCACGGGTACGATGAGGATTGGCCGTGGTGGGCCACTGGAGGCGTAGGGTTTGTGGTGATGTGGATATCGAAGCATGAATATCAATGCGCGAGAGAGCCGTAGCCGTGAAATGAGCAGGTTGTGCAGATCGTTCAAGTTGTTCGAGGTATTCAGGTGGTTGATGGCTCTTGTCGCGGGACAAGGTAGTGGAAAGCAATACTATGCAAGTAAACTGGGGAATTAAAACGTTATTATTCCCCACGAACGGCGCATTATTATTTGGTTATGTCCAGATTAGGATTGAGCACGGTGGTTCATGGAAGTTGTGAAGAGCATCGCCAACGTCGAAAGGAAGAGTAGCTTTCGCAACACATGGAGCATGGTTGTAGCCGGCATCTGCAACTAATAGAAGAAGGGGAGGTAAAGGTACTAGGTATGGTGGATGGTACCCATTGACATTGACGATCGTCCGGAGCAGAGGTACATTCCTTGATTGCGATACCTACACTATACTTACTGACCACACTACTCCGTACACTACCTACACGTAGGTACATGTATACCCTGGCCGTGTGTGTGCCCTGCGACTTTCCGTCTAGGTTAGGTACTTACTTATCCAGCTCTGCCCAGGTATCTTAGGTACCTTAGGTAGGTATGCGTGGGGTACGCCTTGTGCCAGGTGTATGTATACCTATACTATAGCACAGCCTACGAGTACATACCTAGAGGCAAGTAGTATAAGAGGGAATGGCGGGATGGGTACCTGTCCCACCCCCCGGATCAGCCACTGTATGGGCAGTAACCTGGGTAGCCGCAGCCTGTCAAATTACAGACAAATGCCAATGACCTCGGGTCCTCGACTGCTGCACTGAATACTTACTGAATCCGGGTATGCAGAGACGTCGTCTTGAGAATGTGTCGGGTAGAACTACCTGTTGAGTAGGCTGGCTTATTTATTACCTACATACAGTATTTCAGCTTTGACCTTGACGAGGTAATTTTAGCCCTGCGCACATTTTTTACTAAATAATAATAATAATCATCTAGACTATGTTTTATGAGGGAAAAGACCTCTTTTCTTACCCTTTCCTCCCCGCTCTTTATTAGACATCTTAACTTTATTCTGACGAGAGGGCTGTGTTTTCAAGCAAAGATATTCGAGGCAACTCTACGCGAAGCAATAACGTACATGACCAAGGCAAAAGCAGCCTTTTGTCCGAATAAACGAATCGTAGCCGTTGTGGTGCTGCTATTTAGCTGCAGTGAGAGAAAATGGTCGCATGGTGTAGTCTATGTTCATGCACCCCGCCATGAGATAGATACCTATTGGCCTTTTAATATAGAGGTAGTGTGTAGGTAAATAGGTATGTACCTAACGGCTTCGCAGATTTTACCTAGTTACTATATAGCAATTCAAGATTCAAGATTACCTACCCACCGTAATGATTGGTGTGTGCTGGTATTCGTCCAATTCCGTCGACAAGCGCATTTTGCGATAGTACTGACTGAGTATCTAGAGAATCAAATGGAGGTTAATTAGCCTCGAGTATGTTACAACTATTGCGTATGTCTTAGGTAGTCCTTGTCAGCCTGAGCAGGCACTACTTAACTCCTCAAGGTAATTATACTAGAGGGGCATTTCAGGAGTTCAAGGCACATTTCTATCTTCAACATTATTCAATATTGCGCATCACTTGGTGCCATTAGCTTCTCGCCCCCAAGGCCCCCTTTCCGAGCAAGCATGCCAATTATAGTCTATATTGCGGTCTGTGTGTATCAAATAACAATTATCTGAGTTATGACGGCATCGAGGGGATCAATTTAGACCCCAACCAGGAAAACATTGGGTGGCATAGGCTAATGCATGCATGCATGCAACAACGCTAGACACGCTACCCAAGGCAGTGTGATGCTAATACGTTTAGTTAGATATATACGTAAATACTTGCACGTTATAATGATGTGTTAAACATTATCGTTTTACCATAGAAGAGAGAGGTAGGGAGAGGCACAAGGTAGATGGAAGCTCTAGTTCGATTGCCTACACTAAGGCGCAATCACATGTCAAGGTTCTCGGTCCAAAACCCTTCGGCCCATTTTTTATTATTATCCCCAGACTGACTTACATAACATTGCGTACAACAGACTACCTATTGTAGTAGGCTATCCCGGAGCCAAGACCCTTCTGCCAGGCACTACAGTACACATACACATAATTCAAAATCTTGTTAGTATACTAGGTGGATATATCTCTCCCCCGGATTGCCTCTCTTGTTCCCAACACGACGCTTACAGTGCCCCACGGATCTAAAACTCTTTCTTCTCTTGGTGGAAGGACTTGTTATAGCCGACCCGTACCAAGATGAGTCGTTGTATGGACGCGGGGTAATAGTAACCTGCTTAAATCATATCTGACTGCATAGACCACCGCTATTCTCAACGATTCAATTTCAAGGACAAGGCTTTGAGGTATTTTGTACCAGCTATCTATAGTAGCATTGTACTATGTAGTTAATATCAGTAGTAGGATACGTATTGTAGTTAGGGAACGTTCATGATGAGGCCTTTCAGACTACGTTGAGGGTTATCTAACTATTTTATCTAGGCACCTAAGGCAGGTAGAGACCCAAATTTATAAAGGTATTCCTTGTTAAGGTTTCAGAGATTCCTGCACGCTTTAAGGGCTAAGGGTAGTTTTAGCCATCAATTAAAATATACAAATCATCCGTTCCCTTTCAATCTTGTTCTCCTTTTTCCTCTTCTTTTTTTCCTCTTCTCTTCTTCCTCTTCTCTTCTTCTTCTTCTTTTGTCTGCAGGTACTGCAACCAACTCTCTCAGATGCTGCCCAGTCGATCGTGTTAGCCTGTCTGTTCGCCCACCTTGTCACGACCCACCCCCTTAATAAATCGGACAACGGACGCTAAACAGCTACACTAGGCCAGGTAAAAAAAAAGGCTAACAATAAGCTAAGAAGCCGAGGTCTGTGATTGATCTATGAGAAGACGGTTTACTTACACAGGTTTGCTTCCTTTCGCATAAGGTAGCTCTAACCCTTACCTACATCACTTGTCTCGTGATCCGTTTGGTCTGTCTGGGTATACAAAGACGCGTCAACGACGTCAAGACAAATGCGCGCAACGCGTGGCATCACCATCAATGGCATCTTCCGCTCCTCTCCTGAAGACGGCCCGAGCTCAAGAGAGGCTAGACAAGGCGATCCCACCGATTTTACGGCCTGTCTTTCGGGCCTATGTCCTAGGGTATGCATCTGTTGTCGCACCGAGGATTCTGACATTGATTCTACAAAACGGGGCGAGGTGGAGGAAAGGCAGGGGTCTGAAGAAGGAGACCCAGTCCCAGAACTCTTTCATCGCATCCCTACGGCATATACTCTGTACCGGACTAGACCCTCAACGGTTCCCGACCTTTTGTGCTACACTGGTCGGTGGCACAACGCTTGTTGATGTAAGATGCATACTTCCCTTTCGGACAAATAGCAATCCTCTGTAGTTCTCGGTGTTTTACTCGATCTGAACTAACCTACGACGTAGGTGCTTATTAGAAGACTAATAAATCGATTGAAAGTCAAGCTGTCTGACGTGGCTAGACGAAGGTGAGAAATTGAGAAATACCCACCACCTCTCTAATTTGGAAACTCAATGTCACATTTTCCTCCTGTAGTACAATGAATTGTTCAATAATTATCTTGAAAGATACGATATATCTAATGCGGTTGCAGACTTTCAATATGGATTTCGTCATTTGTTGCCGGCTGGCTTAGCCTGCGACTGCTCCAATCCAAGAAAACCAACGCATTCGCTGAAACAAAAACTGTAGACGGCGATAAACAAGAAACCGTCCGATATGCAGGCCGGACACTTGACCTGACTCTATTTGCTGCCACTAGAGCCGTCGACGTTGTAGTCGGCGAGCTATGGTCTCAGAGACGGCAGCGCCGAGTCGCCGCCGATCGCTGGTCATGGGTGAGTGCCACTAGTAATAGTACATAAGACGAATCTCACCAAATATCTAACTTGCACAGCTCGATTCGTTCGTGTCGAACATGGCCGACCCGTGTATATTTGCCGCCTCGTGTGCATTCATCATGTGGGCATGGTTTTACGCGCCTTCTGCTCTACCCGCATCCTACAACAAGTGGATTAGCTCGGCAGCGGCCGTGGATTCGCGTCTGATCGAGGCACTGCGACGCTGTCGCAAGGGAGAGCTTCGCTACGGCGAGGAGACAGGTCAAGCACCTCTCCTGCAGTCCATGTGCACAGATTATCGATGGCCGCTGGAATGGGGCGACCCTGCCACCACGATCCCATTCCCATGCGAAATGGTTCACATGGGCTGTGGGTCGTCCTGCGAATACCACGCTCTGTCTCGCTTCCTGCGGTCGTTCAAGTGGTCTATGGCGACTTACTTGCCGCTAAACTTACTAGCCCGCAAGAAGGATCTCCAGGGATTCCGCAAAGCCCTCACATCCGCCGCGCGCTCCTCTTCTTTCCTCGCTACTTTCATCACCCTGTTCTATTACGGCGTGTGTCTCGCGCGGACGCGGCTCGGGCCCCATCTTGTTAAAAAGGGCATGACGTCCAGCCAGGCCATCGATGCGGGCATCTGCGTAGGCTGCGGCTGCTTCATGTGCGGATGGAGCATATTCTTTGAGGCTGCGTCGCGGAGAAAAGATATGGCTCTGTTTGTGGCACCTAGGGCGCTCGCTACTCTCTTGCCTCGCCGATACCCCCTTGATAAGCAATGGAGGGAGACCTTCGTCTTCGCCTTCAGTACCGCTATCGTATTTACCTGCGTCCGCGAGAACAAGAACAGGGTCCGTGGTGTGTTGGGAAATATTTTGGGATCTGTCCTCGAGCCTTGACTCTGGGATATTGAGTTTGTTTGAGGCAGCGTGTAAGAGTATTCATTCACGATGTGGTTATAGATCTTTGCATGATAGACATGTATTAGCTGTATATTCTTGTACATTATTAATAGTACTAATCTAATGTCTCATAGCTATCCAGACACTGATACCAATTCTAGTCAACTGACCATGCATTGAGTATGCGACGATGTGTTTTGTTTGATTACTGTATCATTACTACTTTGTTATTCTAACTATCACAATGCGTTGAATTCTCAGTAATCAAATCGCCCATTTATTCATTGCCCGTATTTTACTTCAGAGTCTCCTCACAGCCTCTCCAGCTTCAGAATAATACTCTGATAATCCGCACTCGGCCACGACAGACGGAGCCCCGTGTTCATGAGCGTCGAACCGGAAAGCGTAGCTTCGTACGAGTCTCCAGTAAGCTTATATTTAGTATCCGCATCCAATCCCCTCAGCTTCACGGGCGATGGCCTAGGCTTGGTTCCATAGCGGATCTGGAAGACGAAGAGAACACCCGCGCTCGCATCAGGCAGCACAAACATGGCCGCGGGCCAATTTGACTGGTCTGGGAGCGCGAGGCGGTAGAAGTCGCCGTTGATCACGAAGGGGTTGATCTCTTGCTGGAGGGCGATCAGGCCTGGAATCACGTCAAGCTCTTCCTGCGAGAGGTGCTTCGGGTCAAGTTCTAGCCCGTACGAGCCACACATGCTCGCCACGGCTGACCGGAAGGCGAGAGGCGTTACGCGGCCTACCTGTCCGTTTGGAACGGCGCTGACGTGGCATCCCATTGCCGAAGGTGGATATGCGTACGACGTGCCGAATTGGATCTGCAGTCTGTCGAGGCCGTCTGTGTTGTCGGACGTCCAGCTCTGAGGCCAGTAGTGCAGCAGGCCTGCGTCGAAACGACCACCGCCCGACGCGCAACCCTCCCATAGGATCTCGGGGTGCGTGGTGGTGAGGTTATCGATCACGCGGTACATGCCCAGGATGTAGGCATGGCTGTCAGCGGGAGAGGAGAGTTCGTGCATGCCGCGGTTGTTATCCCACTTGATGTACTCGATGTTGGCTGAGTCTAGGATCTTCTCGATTGTGTTGATGATGTAGTCTTGCACTTCAGGTAACCCAAGATTTAGTACTAGCTGGTTACGTACTAGGGTACGGTTGTGCGATCCAGCGTGCAATACCCAATTTGGGTGTGCTGTGTAGAGGTCTGACTCCGGATTCACCATCTCTGGCTCGACCCATAGCCCAAAGCTTAGCTTCTTTGACGAGTTAGCTACGGTGATCGCGTTCACGTCATCTACGTACGGCCCTAGGCCTTCGGGGAACTTTTTCTCCTGGGGAGTCCAATCACCTAGTCCTAACGTATCATTATCACGCGGGTAGTCTGTACCGAACCAGCCATCGTCGTTGACGAACAGGGTGCAGCCCAGATCCGCGGCTCCTTGGGCGAGTTCCACCATCGAGCTATGGTTGAAGTCAAAACCTAATCCCTCCCAAGAGTTTAGGAGAGGCGGTCGTGTCTGAAAGGTGTGGTTGGAGCGTGACAGTTGGTTCTTGAATAGAGAATGCAGTGATTGTGACATTCCGCTGAACCCTTTCTCAGAGTATGTAGAGACGACCTCGGGCGACGTGAAAGTGTCACCCGGCTTCAGTGGCCACGATAGGTGCAGTGGGTTGAGGCCGAGAAGTACTCGCACCCACCCCGTCGACCATCGCTCGACATTTGCGGCGAATGAACCCGTGTAGATGAAGGTGTAGCCCGTTGCTGGACCCTGAGACTCCGTTGTACTTGGAGGAGCAAGCGCAAAAAATGGGTTGTGGAAGGCGGACGAGTAACCAACAGTTGATCGGAAGCTGTAAAATCAAGGAGTCAGTCAACTATTTGGGTTCCATACGATGTGGTGTAAGCCTACCCTTGTTCCCCAAACCCGACTGAGCGTCTGCTAATTTGAGCCTCGTGAGCCCAATCTCCCCGCAGGTCAATTAGATCAAGCTCCTCATTAGGCGTGTCAATGCTCCAGCTGCTTGCTCTCAACACAGTCGCAGTACTGTTCCCCTTGTTTGTAAGACGGAAACTACGAGTAATGGCATTGTGCTCTGGGAAGATTGAGTAGTAGAGGTCCGCCGAGATAGCCGAATACTTGTCATGCAAGTGGACTATAAGTGTCGAGACATCTTCCTCGTCGCCGTACGTGGCTGGAAGCCCGGGGAGCCCAGGCTTGCCGGCCTGAACCTCGTAGCCTGTGTACGCGAAGGCGGAAACAGTATCGCCGGATGCGTGTTGAATATGGATCGCCGGCGCCCGGAAATCACCACGTCCAGAGTCCGGGAATTCACGCAGTCGGTAGGTATATTGGCCACCCCAACCACTCGTGCTGCCGGTTAGTTCAGGAACACTCTCCGCAGTATAGCCACCCCAGTGATCATGAATTAGGTCTAACGTCGAAGGGTCGACGTGGAACCGGTATGAGATACTGGTCGAGGACAAGGAGAAAGATGGTGCAGGACCATCCTCCACAGTGATCCCTGGAGTCAATTGGTGAGTATCGGGCTATCAACTGAGTTTGACAACACAATTGTGCGCGTGAAGCAACACTAGAGAGCGTCAATGGTCGCATTGGATAAAGTGATGCTTACATTTCACATTACTTTGGCCCAGTGCCCATGCCGGGAATAGGCACAGAGCTAGTTTTCTGGCGACCATGATGTACTCTCCTATGGCCTCAAAGCTTCCTCTCGAGCTGGGAACAGGCTGGGGTAATCTCCATGAATCGAAGAGAGCAGCGGACCATTGAGCCTTTAAATGTATTTTCCCGAGTGGACGGGAAATTGTAGGACACCAAGATGGCATGTCGGCTCATTGCGTCACCGTAACTGACCGAGCATGCGGATCGTCGGGTCCGATGCCCCTCTCTAGTCATAAATCTCTGCGAGCTACGAGCAGCTAGCTATGTCTTGGGACGTGAATCTGGTCGTTTTGGCGGCCATCGTCATCAAAAACAGGTCGAGCTACTCCACCATCTCCGCATCGAGCTACGGTTTAGGGTCGTTACCCCGACGCGAGAGGGGAATGTCGTATGCGGGGAAGCTCATCGCGGGCTTGGGTTCTCCAAAATGGTTTCCCTCATAGCTGGAAAAGGCGCCGACATAGGCGAAACAGTATGTTCAGAACGTCGGTGTGAGCTACGTAATAACATACGCTAGCAGCCTCGGCACTTTCTATATAGAATGAAGTTAAAATGACCGATTATATAGGGCTCGTTGTTAGGTTAGTTCTTAGTAAAAGTTGCAGCGGACAAGAGACGTAGGATAATGAAGAAATGACGAGGCGTAGGTATCTAAGATAGGTTCGGGTTTTACCGTATTAATGGCAGGTATTGGCGCGGCCCTAGAGTTAACGACATGAGTGGTATCTGGAATTTAATGAGCAACAGAAAAGTTAACATCGGCAGACTTGATTCAGCATTCATGGGCCAGACTTAATGCGTAAGAAATTTGATATTGAGTATTGAATATTGAATTGTAGACATCTAATTCAGAAATAGTACCTAGGCAGTTATATCTTATACTTTTTGCTTATTCGTAGATTGTTCGGCTATGATGCCTAGCATTGATGAGATCAAGTAACTCGAGAGTATTTAAGCGGAAGTGTTCCACCAAATCAGGGCTTGAATCGCCGAACGTCTTCACATATTCAAGTTAAACTTGTTTGCGCTTGCACTAGACAGAGCACACCAAGACGTCCAAGCCCTCCGTCTTCTCGGTAGTCTATTGCATTACCGAGGCTAGCAATCCAATCATTCCTAATTCAGTGTTGCCCAATCAGAAATCTGGCCCGCATAGGTATCCAAGCCCTACACATTCGGGCCGTTAGTGTTACCGTACGTACACTGAATTGAATTCGGAGATTCACCGCCCTTTCCATCTAACGTCAGGAATCTTGCGAAGGGATTGTTGATTGCGGGCGAGACCGGGAATTCGAGATAACAGAAGGGGCCTTTCTCTTCTATTAAGCCCCAAAGACACTTTACCTATCATTTGATCTACCAGCGTGCTAGAGCAATTGAGTGGGCTTCTATGATTGCCGTTCCACTCCGGTTATTGAGCATGCCTTGGTCCGACCCAGTTTCCGGCATTCTAATAGATATAACGACATAACCGCTGTAGATTTCGATGAGCGTCTGTTCCAAAGGTAGTGAAGATGCGGATAAGCTCGAACGACTATGTCATCATGCGTACGCACGCGCACACTCCTCCTGGAACCCAAGGATGATAAGGTCAAGCCTGTCAGGAAGTTCACTTCTGCACAGTTATTATCTTCGTCAGGCTTACGATGTATGCGTAGATGGGGCCAGTGACTATCACTAAAGAATGATAAGGTGCTCGGGCAGTATTCGGGGCTATATCGAGACCCACGATCATGTCACCACGGAAAGTAATGCACCAGGAGAGAGCTGAAGCCACGTGGTGTATGCCCCGTGTACTGTGTGATTTTGGATCAACGGTTTCACATTTGATATTGGCCCGGCCCGTTCCCCTATCTTCAACTCTCGACGCTTTTTGTTACTGCAGTCAGACTGCAGTCACTACGCGAGTCTTGTAATAGTATATGCAGGTGCCGATAGGGATCTAGGAAGACATCAGCTTCACTTGCAAGTTCGCGCAGCCAGCCACATAGATAAGCCGGAGCACTACGTATTGTTGCCATGGCCACGAGAACGTGCAGATTTGAGTGAGTCTTGCGAGCAAGAAAAAAAAAAGAAGAGAAGGAGAATCTGTTTTTCGGAATACCCGTTTCGGACTAGTCGGCCCTTTTTACAAAACGTCGTGGTTCAGCTTTTCAGGGTGACGGACGGGTCACTATATCCAGCGGGGAGGCTAACTCATGCCTACTTACCTACTGTACTTAGTAGGAACTCATTATCAGCAAGGGAAGTTGAGCCACGATAATGAGAGAATCATTGCTCAATCTTATTCTTGAAGCCCAACCCAGGGCCCTGGTTACCGGCCTGGCCATTGATGCCCAGAGGGGGCAAAGGAGAACGAACTAAGGGGTTCGAGACTCTTTCTTTCCTACACCTAGCCCCAAGTCCCTACACTAGGAAGTAGCCTAAGGAGCTGACCATGTCAAAATTTAGTGTCAGTGTCCGTTTCCTAGTTCCAAATATAGTTGACAACGACGCTAACACACTGATACTGCATGGGTTATGGTGAAGGTCCACGAGCCGGCAAAGAGAGACGTGGGGGTTTCTCACGATGCTAACTACGACTAGGTGATATGTAACAACATCATAAGGGCATTGAAACTTTTCCGCCCCTCTTTTACCACGATGAGACGTTGTGCCACTTGCATGCGATGGGAGCTTACAGTTATTGGCACAGCCATCCTACTATCTTAGAAAGTGGATTGATGTACACTTAGTACGCAACCTATTACTTAGGTAAATTGGGGATATCCGTTAAAATTTTCCCTCAACGTACCTGTCAGAAGTAGATCTAGGTCCGCCTATCTCCATCGACTCCGAAAGCTTCGATTAGAATAAGCACTATGCGATATTCAGGTGCATTTTTCTAGAGTGCGGACAAAATGTTCAAAATTTCTAGGATACGTGGCTCACGATATAAGACGTATCCACGCTTCACGCAAAACTGGTGATATCTTCAATGCTACGGAACTATCTCAGCTGGCACAATAATGACTCCACCTAGCACAATCGCACGTTTACCCTACCTATCCACCTCACCGGTTACAGATTTATTATTAATAAGACGTGCGGAATGATAGGTCGTCTATCTTGTACCATCGTTGATAGAGAGTGAATAAGGCTTTTCCAGGTACTCAAGGAATTATTAGGTTGACTACTAGACTCAAGTCACCTCCTAGCAGCTTTCTAGAATGCAGTACTTGATGCAGATAGTTGATTATGTGGCACAACGGGTACTCTGAAGAACGGAAATGTTTGCGGGATATAAAATATTTGCCAGTGCTTCTTATCAATCACATGGAAGAAAACATTTTCTCACCCACTTCTATGTACTATGTACTATAAGTAGATACCACACCAAATGCGCTCGAACGGAAACGATAGCTTAGTATAGCTAGGTTGTGATGGCCAATGGCGAGCTAAAGATCGCCTCATGGAGCTAGAAACGCCACTGCCGTGTTCCATGCATCATCCAAACAGGTATCCTTGCCGCCGACAAACCCCGAGAGAGCGCTGCCGAGCGAGTAGCTGCAGCGTAGATCGGATCCAGGGGGCTCGATTAGATTGCATCAAGTGGTTGCATGAAATGGTACGGCTACAAGTATGGCTATAGGACTACCCGGTTGGTATAGTGGCTAGGTACCTACGGGAGGGACCCATGTAGGTAGGCATAATGGTACTGTCCCTGCATCTCTGCGTCTGTCTCTGCATCGAGCGTCGAGCGTCAGAGGCTCTGCAGCCAATCCAACACGTGTACTATACAACAGGTACATATGTATGCCATGCTACCTGGGTACTTATAGTATTACGCGTTATACCGAACTATAGCGACATCATACTTTAATTTTCGGGACCTTTCCTCTCTCCTCTCCTCTCCCACTACTACCGTACGAACCCCGATCCTCCTACAGTACCCCCTCAGCAGCTGGGCATTACGTGGATTTAAAGGCTTTTCCCGAGCAATGTGAATCATTCCGCTTACGAGCTAGGCCGTGGGAGACCGATTGGAGCTCTACCATGGGCAGACACGAGCTGTCTGAACTCTGTTACCCAGTGAGGGCCGTGAGCGAACACTCCTCCTTTCCTTTCATCTTGGATATTATACCCGGACCATGCAGGTATCACTCATCATTCTTCGCGCTCCACTCTTTGCCAGCTCGATCATACTATATACTACCAGTAGTACTAAGAAATTCTCTAGGACTAGGCATGTACATTGGGCTACAGGAGACAGGTATAGTAAGTAGTGAGGTGTGGGCGTTTGAATTCCCAATTTGGTGGAGAAGGTTAGATAAGACAGAACCAACATGGCTCAAGTCTGCGGCCGCCAAGCGCTCTCGTATCTTGCTTGGGTCGGTCCCGCCCTGACTAGGTAGCAACCTGGAAACTATCCGCGCTGCCAATCGCCTTCCAAATGTCCAGGCCAGACTATCACGGCGCTACTACTCCCGGTCGCTGTTCCGTGCAGCTACACTATTTTGGAGCTTTTCCGCCGGCCCACAAACCCATCGTCATGATATTGCCAAGTTGGTCGAGAAAATGGGCACTGGGCGAGGGAGGCCGTTACATAGGAGGGAGGCCGGGATATGATGGACGAAGCTTTCTAGTCAACCTAAGTGTAGTGGTCTCCAGTTTAACTATTACTATTAGTTGTGCGCAATCCGCTCCCAGCAAGTGCACATCCTTTGTCGACCCTAACTGACGTATTCCATAGTCATAGCAAACTCTATTCTTTGTCTTCTGCGTCATTCCCACTGTGGCCTCTACTACTCCTCAGTGCTTCCCTTAAGCATTGACTCAGCTTTCACATTCCGTATAATGTTTCTAGCCGACCCGTACTGCCATTGTTGAGGTTTCTACTATCAACCTAGAGCACCTAAGAATATACAAACCATCCGAAGTTGATATATTCCTCCGGAGAGCAGATCCTTTGGTTCATGGTCACATCTTTCACGCTGTGATCAGGGATTGCTGTTCCTTGTTCCGGCTCTCAGTCTGAAAATCCATAGTATCTTTCCAAGGATAACAAAGGACTCCAACGATATGGACAGTGGACAGCAACCTTCATCAGAAGATAGCCGCCCATCATCGACCGGTTCGACAGATCAATCCCAGAGCCCCACGTCTCCTGCTCCCGGGACAACGACTAAGAAGGAGAAAGGGAGAGTACGTTTCAACAGCACTGCCGATGTCGAGCCACCACCGCCAGTATTTCTACAACAATGGAGCATGCCAAAGGATCCCCATGACCCGACGTCACAACTAAAGCCGAAGCCCAGGCCATCACTTATACGGGGGGGCTCTTATAATTCGGTACTCGATTTTCGAGATGAAGATGAGGAACATGACCCGAGTTCCGAGGTGGCGATCTCTGCTCGTGCTGCTCAGGAACGTGCTCAGCATATCGCTGCTACGGTCCTTGGGTCTCACTCCGCGCCAGGTTCGAGAAGAAATTCGATTGATTCTGATATCGAAACATTGCACGAAGAGCGGGAGGATCATGAAGACCACGGAGACCAACCAGCTCCGTCTAGGCGCCGAAGTAGTCGTCTCCACGATCTTGCCCTTAAGTTGGCCAACTCGCAGCTTACTGGACACGGCAACAACCAAGAGATAGACCATGAAAGAAGGTCTTCGGAGCAAAGGAGTGCTTTCAAGAAAGAGGCCTACATCCTTGTTCAGTCCCACACCCAGTCTCACCCCTTAAATAATAGACACTTCGATTTTGAACAACCTCCACCCAGTATCACTGCAAACTCTTCTGGTCAGGTTACTCCGACAGAGGAAAGAGATGCGGAACTTTGGATACCTCCGCCTCAGCAGTTCCGTGGAAGCGCGCTATCTCAGTTATTGAAGCTTTACAGACAGCGCGATGATCAGCCCCCTAGCTATCCACACAGCCAAAGGTCGGACTTCAGCGAAACCGCCACGCCAGGATCTTCTGGTACAGCCACTCCGACGAGGAGGAAATGGTACGACAAGGATCGTTCGACGGATACTCTGGCGAACCTAGTGGAGGCGTCTGCACGCCTAGCGAATGTTAACACTGGCGCTGAATCCCCTGCCTCGGAAATGCAGTCGAAGCGGCCGAAGCGACCCAGGTACAAGCGAAGCCCTAGTTCTCGCCTCTTGAAGTTAGGTCGCCCGCGGGTAGAAGACGAAATCCGTATCACAATCAATATCGCCGAAACTCTGAGCCGTCACAAGTACATCATTAAAATGTGTAAAGCTCTTATGATGTACGGGGCTCCGACGCATCGGCTAGAAGAATACTTGACGATGACGGCAAGAGTTCTCGAGATTGATGGACAATTCCTTTATTTGCCCGGTTGCATGATCATATCCTTCGACGACAAGCAGACACATACGACTGAAGTGAAAATTGTGAGGTCGGCACAAGGAATTGACCTTGGGAAGCTCAAAGACATTCACGAAATTTACAAGTCCGTACTTCACGACCTTTACGGTGTCGACGAGGCCATAGATAGGATCGCCACTATTATGGCTGCGAAGGATAAGTTCCATCCGTGGCTTCGTGTACTCGTCTTCGGCTTGGCCAGCTCCGCCGTGGCTCCGTTCGCTTTTGGAGGACGATGGGTAGATCTGCCCATATGTTTTCTCCTCGGCTCAATGGTCGGGGCATTGCAGATCATCGTCGCTCCGAAATCCGCTTTGTATAACAATTTGTTCGAGATCAGCGCCACTATATTCACCAGTTTTCTTGCAAGGGCGTTTGGAAGCATCAGGGGTGGAAATTTGTTCTGCTTTTCTGCTTTGGCCCAAAGTTCCATAGCCCTAATCCTTCCTGGTTGGTTCGTCTGTAAGTTGTCTTCTACCACATCAAATGACTCCCGCTAACTTCTATGCAGTAAGTTCAGCACTTGAGCTACAGTCGCGAGCTCTAGTGCCAGGCTCAATCCGACTAGTATATGCCATCATTTATTCATTGTTCCTCGGCTTCGGTATCACTGTTGGGACTGTTCTATATGGACTCTTTGATTCGAACGCGACGTCTGCGACGACCTGCTCTAACACGATGAATCCGCACCTTGCATTTTTGTTTGTGCCCTTATTCACCATATGTCTCGCGGTTGTCAACCAGGCTAAATGGAAGCAACTCCCCGTCATGGTGTTGATCTCTTTTGCCGGTTATCTCGTGAACTTCTTCAGTTCTCCGAAGTTCAGGGCAGCCCCCCAAATCGCGAATACGCTCGGTGCCTTCACGGTTGGCGTGGCTGCCAACCTATACTCAAGATTGAAACATGGAGTTGCGGTGACCGCACTTTTGCCGGCGATTTTCGTACAGGTGCCCAGTGGTCTAGCGGCGACAGGAAGTCTTTTGAGTGGTCTTAATGCCGCCAATCAGATCAACAACAACAGCCAGCCCGTGAACGGAACATCTACCGTAAGTGTAATTAAGATTATCGCTTACATGTATCATACGCTAACATGTATGTTCCCAGGTACCGGTTGACAATGGAATTAGTAATATGAATGATGTCGTGTACAACGTTGCCGGGTCAATGATCCAGATCGCCATCGGGATTACGCTAGGCCTATTCTTGAGTGCGCTTATTATCTATCCTCTCGGAAAACGTCGCAGCGGACTCTGGACGCTGTAGATTTTCGTACCCTTCGTTTTCGTTATATTCATTTAGTGGGTTCGACAATGCGACGGTGTTTGGGAGCCTGTTTTCGGTTTTGAATACATATTGATTAAGAGCGTAGCAATAAGGTTTTTCATAGGTACAAGCAAAGCATTAGGCGATACAGGATAGACAGGACTTGGACGGAAAGATACCCTAGCTGGAGGTCGAGGAGGACTCGACCAAGGCGCTATTGGTTATGCACACGGGACGGTTCAAACGTCCCAACACATGGCAGACGCCAACCCAGTTTCTTTTCTGAGACAGAATATAATAAAATGAATAATAAATACTAAATAATAAAACCACGACGAAGTCCGAATCTTCACACCGCTTTAGCTATCGGTTTGATATAGCGCTTAACGCCTTCAGACTATTGACATGTTACTTCACAGTGATCGCTGCCAAAATAGGCAAGACTAATCCAACGTTCATAGATTTTATTGCTAAAAAATCAAGTACAACCGTGGGGAAATCAATTGAAATACTACTTGATGATTTCGTACTTATCCATGTATTTTCGAACTAGTGACCCGGCCACATCAGGGAATATTAGACTTTTACGTTGGCCATTATTAAGGCAATCACCATGGCTTGTATGGGCAGAGAGGTTAGGATTAAGCATGAAATATGTTGTATCGGAAGTAGGCTAATTAATATGCTGCTGTTGGATAAAAGCGAACTCTGATACCTCCTTACCTTGCTTGAGTTCATACGGAGTAACTCATATAGGTAGACAACCACCATCTGGACAGGGCTTGGTGTCTTGAGAGCTTGGTTCATTATAAATTCCTTCCTTCTCTATTGTTGGGCTTTGCAGTTATGTCGCATGTTGTTATACTATCATGTGGTTAAACCACCATGTGATCCCTTTTCTGGAACAAAGTCTGTTTTTGATAGTGTCATAGAAATTACCTAAGCAAATTCTATAGTTCTCAAAAGACGAGGCATATTTATGATATACATTTGCCTCCGCTTTCTAGCAAATGCGCCAAATGCTGAGTAGAGGGATGTAATATACTCTACTAAGATAGCGCCATAGGCACTGTCACACACGTGAGACTATCCTCGGCGAGTCTCGGTGTGTGGTACAGAGCATGACTAGCATTCCAGTGTCATTTCCAGGAGACATTCAAATAGTCAAAGAGCCTCAGGCACATTAGAAGGCAATTCATAATTCGAGTCTTTGACTTACTCCGAGTTCTACCTAGTAGCACTTGTTATAACAATTCGAGTTAAGTACGCTCAAAAAGATTTGTCTCCCGTTTGGGTTCATCACTTCGTCAATCAGGCAACAGCCTGACCAAGCATGGGTTCACGAGTTAAGTATTTGAACAGTCTAAGTTACTCTGGGAATTATGGGGTTGATATTTAGGTCGGGGTACTATAGTCATAGTGGAAACTGGAAAGACACTCAGATTAAGGAGTATCGCCAATTAGTAAATGTAGGCAATTCAATATTTTGCCCTAGTAGTATGTTATTCTACCCTAATATCCCTCGCCGCCCCATCCCCCTACCCAGTTCTAAGTGTACCAATTCATGATAACGTCAGAGTCTAGACATAGGGATAAGATGGATACTTGTTATTGCGCAAAGAGCCTAAGACTAACTAGCATGGTGATCTCTATTGTAAACAAGGTACCTTCTTTGTTATAGATGTAACGGTAGATCATAATCCCGACAGTAGTAGGTAATATCGTATAGCTTATATATTATTGATAGTTCCTCTAGATTTATGTTAAATGCAACGAGGTCTTCCTTCTACACGGAATAGGAGGGACGTAGTAAAGTGGAATTAAACTGATATGACGTTTTATGGCTAACTAGCTTACCCATTACGATATTACTATTCGGATAACTAGAAATTATCCACTCCTTTACATCAACAAAATAAATTGCTGAATTTGGTTATTTTTAATGTGATCCAGATATTCCCTTAGTTTCATTGTAAAAAAGTCATGCGGAAGTGTAGGGATTGGCCCATCTCTGCATGCATGGATATCTAGACATCCCTGGGCGTTCAGGTTGGCCATTCCAGCACTTGTACCTAAAGGTGTACTAGGATCTCTGTCCCCAGACACCGGAGCTAAATTATAATAGCTAGGCTGCAGAATGATCGCTAGTAATAACGTTAAGCGGCTTCATTTATATGAGGTAGGTACTGCTGCGCGTGAATATCTCAATCAGGTGAGATGATTCAACGGTGGGTTTATTTATCAAATGTGCAGCTATCTCTACAAGAGTCCGGACAAGAATAGTAATCGGGAATAAATCTAGTATCTCGTGACGAACTCAGGAAATACGAGGCTTTGCCTGGGCAACTCCTAAGTAGCTAGGTACGGTACCTAATCATGCCCTTGATGTTACCTCCTAGTAGTGCTGATCGGGGTTATGCTTATAAGCATTAAATGCAGCAATTGGGCTGGATTTTACTTGACGGCCCTCATGAAAGCTTATCCAATTATCAACTTCAGTCCGACCTAAGAATACATAATTACATGTCACATTCAAACTCCTATATCGACCTATATTAACATTGTATCTTCTCATAAATCCAACCTACTGTTAAACACGGGGAACTGCAATCCTTCGTCGCCGTCCTGAGTCTGCTATTTTCAATATCATTCTCAACCCCGATGCCTAGCTCGGCACGCCTGACAGGTGCAGTCGCTGCACTTGCAGTTGTCTTCGTTCTGCGTCATATTACCAATGCGCAAAGACACAGATCTGCACGGGTTCAACCGACGGAGGAGCGTGTACTGATCCTAGGGGCGTCTAGTGGTCTCGGCCGTACGCTGGTGAAACAGTATGCCGCGCGGGGTGCCAAAGTCTGCGCCGTTGCGCGACGGAGCGAGCCGCTCGTTGAATTAGCAAAAGAATGTGGTGATCGATGTTTGCCCTTCGTGGCTGACTTCACCGATGCAGGGGATATGGAGAAACTACGAGGACAGCTATTGCGGCAATGGGACGGCCTGGACACGCTGCACATTTGCGCCGGAGTTTCTGCCGTACAACCTGTGATGGCGCTGGCTGGAGTCAAATCTAGCGATGAGGATCCCGATGTCGCTGGTGTTAGGCATGCCGCCGAAATTGCAAACCGAGCGACACAAGGCAATTTCTTTGGCCCACTTATCACCGCGGTGACTTTCATCCCAATGCTGAAGCGCACTTCAGCTTCGCCTGCCATCTTGCTAGTTTCCTCAGTCGCTGCTGTCATACCGGCACCAACGCGAGCCCTTTACGCCGCGACGAAGGCTGCCTCTCTGCTGTTATTCCAGTCCCTCGCCATCGAGCATCCGGAGATCGCGTTTACGTGTGTGCTGCCGGCTACGATCGAGGGAAACTTTCGCTCCTCGGCCGTTGACGCGGATCCGAGCCAGGAGATAGACGAAACGAAGAAGGGTCTCAAGCTAGTCTACGTTGCTAGTCGATGTACCGAAGCGGTGGATCGGAGGTTACGAGGCAACGTAGTGATACCTTGGATCCCTTATGCCATCGCACACCACCTTTACTACATCTGGCCCTCGTTTATTGAGAGACAGGCGAGGAAAAAATACAACGTCACGGCCTAAAAAAAAAAGAGATCTACAGGGCTCTAGACGGCCGGCCTACGGTTGTATTGCCATGACCCCCAAGTGCGACTCCGCCTGGTGTGGGTGGCATTCGTCGCCCTGGTTTTATCGAAAATCGGAATGCCGCGCTATAACTGCCTATTTTAACAGAGATTACGCGTGGAAAGTTACGAATGTGCTACGGAGATGGCATGTGATGTGATATGACTACAAGTAAAAATTTTGCACATCGTAAGGTCTACCATCTCATCGTGTTAGCGGTACCGCATCTGTGGGTCGAACGAGCCTCAAATGATCTAGGCCAATTTCGCAGTTCGTCGTAGTGCAAGCTTCGTGAGCTCGCCACTTAAGGCTCTTCTTTTGACATGTGAAGGTATCTAGGTGGTAGCCTTGCTTATTCCGTAGCCTACACTAATCCTTTTCAGGGTGACAGAGTGAGATCTTGTTAAACTGATGTGGGGCTTCCCGCATGCCTGCGATAGTACGCGCGTTTAATAACAAACACTGGCATTTCGGCAGGTTTGGTCCGGTATAGCTAATTATTATAGTATTTAATCTTGTCGCTTCGAGGAATACGATATCTTGTGACGACCTAGGCATGTTTCAAGTGACGAAGAGCCTTGTTAGCACTCGTCGCGGTTGATTCGAGCCGAGGCGTTTGCATTGAAGTTGACTTTTCGTGAACTATTCAGATACCTGCTAGCTTAAATTCTGGATCGACACTAGGTTGGTATTTGTGTAGGTAAGCGTAACGCCATACCTTGGGTACTAGTACCTAGTTGATCGGCATTCTCGGTTTAGCGATTAGCGGTAAATATTTCGCCGCAAAGATTTGACTAATTCGCTTGTCTTAATGACACTCTGAACACGGAGTACGGAATGAAGATAGGAACTTGATGTGATGTTGCGGGAGATCCGGGTTCGTGGTCGCTCAAGTCGTGTTATCGATTCGCCGTACACCGAAGACAGCGAATAATGAGGCCGGATCATAAGCCACGGTAATATATTTGTTGCATTTCTCTGCGTCGATCATATCAGTAGTGTAGGTACACCACTCAGAAGTCAGATCCGAATTGCCTTTTCACTTTCACATGCCAGAGACAGGGGTAGAGATAGCAGAACTACTGAAGTGGGGAGCGGCATAGTGGGCTTGGGGCCTGTCGGTTTGTTTGACCGTTGCAATGCCGTTGGACCAACTGCTCCTCTGGCAGGGTGTTCAATGTTCTTAGCTAACCAGAACACATAAATTACCTTTTAAAACATACGATGGCGCCTGACACTATCTGATGGTGCGCTCGGCGCCATGGATCAAGACAGCAGTACGGATCATAGTACTATTAGTGACCTGGGAGGTACGGAGAGATCGATCCACCATAGCTATCGAACCCCACTACAGCATGGCCAGCAAGGACTCCCTAATGTAAGGAGTACTGCCAAGTCCTAACTAATGACTTCATCAGTCGTTCAGATTTGCATACCATGCCCACCATAGAAGCCCACCACGATCCATCTCCAGGGGGGTTAGGCTTTTCCGCTGTCACAAGTTCGCCATGCCTGGAGAGACGGGTATCAGTCCTCGTTGGATCCTCGGGCGTTTTAATAGTGTACAGTAGTGTACTAGAAGGGGACAGGGGAAAATAGGAAAAGCACATGCGAAGCGAAATAGTGGCGATTGTGCCTGTCAGCATAACGGCACCATCTTATAGCATGACTTGGAGAGATAACAACACACTACCTACCTAAGATAACCATTCCAGTTTCTCTTATAAGCCGCTTCCACCTCCCTACTATATCGATTCCTTTCTGAATGCCTGATAGTTTGTTTATACTTCTAATTCACACTCTTCTTCTCGCTCCCTACGCCACTTAATACTGCTGACATACCTAACAGCATACCTAAGTAAAGTGAGTAAACATTCAATCTCATCTTATTTCGCAATTAGATTTACATTCCTGTCTCCGGGAACAGGTTCCTCTCCCCTTGCACCGCTCTCCCCTCTAAAGCTTGAGCTTCTGCCTCTTGTTTCCTCCCTCACCTTCACCGCAACCCAATTCTTTACTAAGGCCATCACATCACCCACACTAGGCTTTAATAGTATCCCGTTGTCCCGCTACCCGGACTTCTCGTTACTACCCAATATACCCGTTTGTAACGTTGTACCCCCATCGTTACTGCGTCTGTATGTCTGTTTCGGTGTACTTGCTTTGACTTTGATTTATACTTTCCGGCTCGCCGAGGTTTTTTCCCTCATCCATAACTGACTGACGTTCCAGTCTCGCCAGCAGCGCCCATCAGCATCATTTACGTCAATTCCCACCTCCTTCATTCGCAATGTCTCAGGTAAACGGCGAGATCCCTCCCTCATCGGCGACTTTGTCGGTAAGGCTTCAAATTTCCTTAGAGGGTGCTAAATAAAAAGATACTGAACTGACATCACATCATCTTAGCACCTTTCTGGTTACCCGGTTATCCATGACGGCATCGCTTACTTCAAGAAAAACCCTTATGGCCAGAAGTCTATAGAGCTGAGCGATTCCGCTTACCAGACCTTCGCCAAATCTATCTTACCTTACCTCAACAAGCCGTACCAATATGTCTCGCCCTACGTCCAAAAGGCCGATGCTCTTGGCGACGATACCTTGTCCAGGCTCGATGAGCGCCTTCCTGTCCTGAAGAAGCCTACAGACGAACTAGTCTCTGAGGGCAAGGCCATCGTCTTCTTCCCCGTCCGCAAGGGCTTGGAGACCAAGGGCTATGTTACCGATGTCTACAACTCCGAGTACAAGAAGGTCGGCGGCGATGGACTAGTGACTTCCGGCAAGGCCTTGATCTCGACCGGTCTTTTTGTTACGTCGGAGGCTCTCTCTTGGGTCGGCGATATCTTGCGAGCCGGCAAGGTTCAGGCAAAGGAGGCCACTACCAATTCATCTCAGGAGGCAAGCAACTAAAGAGCATGGGTTACATGAGAGCAACGAAAGACTCTTTCACCATGCATGGGATTTCTTGATACCTTTTGAGGCGGTTATCCGTCCACCGCAGGTCAGAAACCCGACGTTGTGGCCGTCAACAATTTTACGTACATTCGCGACGTCAGGCGGAGCGCAATGGCCGGTTCGTACAACTATTATGAACACGAGAGACAGGCGAGACGCGTTGCAACTTGACGTTTGGCATTTTTCTAGAGTGGACATTCAGTCTTGGCGTTGGATTCTTGGGAATTTTTTTTTTTTTTTTTTTCAAGCACATGCTCTCGGCTTGAGATATTATCACCGGGGAAGTTGAGTTGAAAGCGGGCATGCATGTACATAGTGGTGAAAAGATGGTCTGGCAGAGAGGGGCCGGCGGTCACTTGAGCTTAGTGGCCGAACTTTACTTGTATGAGAAAGCCATAGATTGCGTATTTCTTCACGAGTCGTCAGTGCTTTACACCAAAACCACTAGGTTATGTACTCAATCATTACCATAACCGTTATCTTTCAAATTGTGAGTCGGCAGCGAGTACCTATGCACGTAATTATTCCAATATAGTCCTCGCTTATTCGACGTCATAATATTACATAGGTTTCAGGAAGGTTTCACCATGGTTCGTCAACCGGCCGGTGAACCATGAAAGCTCTTAGACAAAAGAACGTTATACGCTTGGAAATGTGTATCGGGTTGGGACTTGGATTGAACTGTTTTAATGCTTATATTCACAACTTGGTCTCGAGATAGAGCTATTGATCCCGGTAGTCTAACAAGCCATGGGATGATCAATTGTAGTGTACATAGTGTAACGCACGAAAGGTAGGTCTTGGCATGGTACTGTGTCGGCGGCTGTCAACGGGCCGATCAATCCGTATGCTGAAGATATCTTTAGTATTGGCCTGGCAACCGAGTCCCCACGTTCCCACGTTGTTACAGGTAAACATGAAGTTTAGTGGTACGATAGTCTGTCTTTAACATGGGGGTTAACTGGAGGTACCTGCTTATAGACTATACACTTCACCACTGCAAGTTATACGCTTGCATTTTGTTAATACCTATATTGAATCATTCTTCCAAGTCAGAGATTTGGCACTCTCCACCTCTTGAATACAATCTCGACAGACTGGTAAAATATCAAGATGGAAGACGTCGGGAGCCCACCTGTCTCGCCCGGCGCAAATGCGACGCCGCTTCAGCCCATAACGCCTGATCGTGCCAACCAACAGAACCCAATGCTTGCCTCTCTTCGAGCCAGTGTCCAACGCGACAGCGATGTCCACGACAAGATCCGCCAGTTTAACAACTTGTCGTATCTCCCCCCAAACGCCGCATCCATGTCGAAGCAGCTCGAACGAATGACGGCCGATGCTGCGCTCAAGCGCGCCATGATAGGCAGAGAGGAGGCAGAGAGTGAGATGCGCAGATACAGAGAAGAATCACGAGTTCTTCGCCGACAAGTAGAAGAGGGCCGTGAGCGAGAGCGCAAAGTCGGGGAGAGATTGGAAACTGTCATGGTATGTTGGGCTACGCTATGTTGAGGTATAACAATTCTCGAATCTAACGCTGTGCGATTTTTGCAGGAGAGCTACGGACGAGCCAAGGAAACCTATTCACATACCCAGGCTATCTGGGAGAAGGAAATCCGACGAGCGCGCAAGGAAACTTTCAAATCGCAGTCGTCCATCGTTAAATTACAAGAGGAGCTCAAGTCTGCACGAGTCGCCACAAAATCGGTGGAAGAATGCCTCGAGCGGGAGAAAGATCTCAGCAGAGCACGAGAACAGGAGGCATTCGCCGCGCGCTATCAACTAGTAGAGTTACAGCAGGAATTAGACAAAGCTCAGGAACGCATCATATTTTTAGAGGAAGAGCGGGATGCCTTCAAAACAGCCGCCCAGAGCGAAGAGGTCGCCAGGATGGCGGCCGAGGGGCGTCTACCATTGCCCCCAGAGGACCCTGACAGCGAGTTTGCCTCGCCTAGAAGGAGTTTCGCGGGTCGTGAATCGTTGTCGACCTTCGAGATAGTATCGTCAGCCGCAACTGAAGCCGAAATTGAGGAGCTGACGCGACTTTGGCAGTGGGAGAAGCAGAGAGCAGATCGAACACAAGACCATCTTGAATTCGTTCAGGCTGAGTTTGAGCTGCACCGCTCCTCCCAGCCTAAGTCTCCGCTACGCCGAAGCACAACTATGTCATCACGCAAGGAACGTGTCAGCCCAGTCGAGATTGTTGACCCGTCAGACCTTGTGATACTAGGCCAAGACGGCGAACCAAGAAAGTCTCTACCGCCTACACGGACAACAAGACTAAAGTCCGAAGAGGGTCCCGAAGTTCCTTCCGAACCACAGGTACTTGAACCTCCAATGAGTGTTGCTGAGGAAGAATCCGAGGAACCTAAGGAACAGCCGGGGCAGAGGCAATCTCGTCGTGGAACCATATTTGTCCCGGCAGAGGGTATTTTTCGTACGATCTCCCAACAAGAACAAGAATTAGGGGCGATGGAGCCGAGTGACGAGGAGGTCACATTAGAACCCCCTACACCTGTAGATTCACAACCAGATCCTCCACGCTACGCCCGAACTCCTTCTGTCGAACCTCCATCATTTGCTCTTATGGCTCAAGAGCGAACGTCTTTACTTTCGCTTCTTAACGCACCTCTTGAAAACGAGCCGAATCTTGCGTTCAGCATTCCCTGCTCCGCAGCCGACGTCTCCTCATGCACTATAGATAACTGTACTTCAATAGCGGAGGTGAACGATTCTCCCGAGGCCTCCGACACCCCTGATTCCCCCGCTCAGGCAGAGAGTTCGTTCGACCCGCGGCCTCATACCTCCGCCGCCTTCTACACTGTGACGACGACGACAACGGTTCCTATTCAGGATGAAAATATCAAACCGCACTCGGCTCCGCTTGTCTTGGCACATGGTCGCACGCCATCTTTCGACGTCAACAACCCCGCGTTGACGCCGACCATGACCCGCGAGCAAGCCCTGGCGCAGATAAGGGAACGGCGAGGACGCGCTAGAAGCGCCATGCAGGGCGCAATGACCCCCCGGAGACAGATGGTGACCGGCGTAACCGATCGTAACGTGAGCGCGCCCGCCGGTCGCGCGGCGAAGGGTCGCTCTTAGGTGGGTGCCATTTGGCCTTTACGCTTCACGCCGCGACGATGATGATGCCTGGATGAAAAGGGGTACTATGGCGACCGGGGCTGACTGGAGACGACTAAGGGCTACTGTTTTCTACAAGGAAAAAAGGCGTCTTACTGTCTCTATTACTTGGTTCCAAAAACACGACCCCGGGGATTTAATTTTAGTGGCATTCCCAGGATGGACATCAATGAGGAGTTGGAGGCGTTGGGAGGTATATACTCATGTATCCCCCGATTGGGCAAGGACTCTCTGCCTGCGATGGACTTTTTGACGTGCCTTGTATTGAGAGCGTTGTTTTCTTTTTCCTTAATTTTTTATGGCACTGTGATGACGATGGAAAATCATTTGGGAGTTTAAGATGCAGCATGTTAGCTTTGTTGAAAGTAATGCAAAATTGGTTGCTTACTCTACTGATCAATTAATCTTCCGGTGACTAGTTTTGCGCTTGATCGAATCGTACTTAATACAATGGAAACCGATGCGGAAGGAGAAAAGATGAAGAGACGAGTTGAGATTTCCATTATAATACAATAATCTTCCTCATCAATCCGACCTAATCTAACATGAAACGATAGCTCAGAATGTCTATCTAACAACCAAACGACCAACCTCCCTCCCTCCTGCTCTTCCAGACTCAGCAAAATCATGGCAGGGAACAACATCACCTCACAAGTACGCATACCAAGGCCAGCTGTCTCTATATATGATGCTTTTAGTGTATAAGCAACTTATGCCCAAAAAAGGTTTGGCCCTTAGCCGCAGAATGGCCTTCGCGGGCATCAGTTGGGGGGGATACTGAAAAGCAAGTTCATACAAGAATAGCCTCCCCCAACTTCCACCCGCAGAAGCCAGTCCACGACTGAGGGCCAACCCTTTTTAGACCCAAGCTGTCTACACACTAAAAGCAATATAGCGACAGTCGGCTCTGGCGTGCATACTTGTGGGGCGATGTTATTCCCAGCCATGATTTTGCTGAGTCCGGTAGAGCGTGTGTCGTTATATGTATGGTGCTTTCAGTGTCTGGACAGCTTGGGCCCGAAGAACCACGCAATCCAGGACACCCCCATGATTGCGGCGAGCTTTAGTCCGTTCTCGAAGAGCGGGTCTTTACGGTAGTTCATTGTCGCGGTAGTGCCTGGACTTTGAGTTACGAATAGTTGACTGAGGGTATTTCCGTCTGGCCCGCGGTAGCTGCTGGGAGCAAAAGCTACAGCGATGTGCTTATCATGGTCCTTTAGAGGTTGGGCTTGGGCTTGGGCTTGGGCCGGAGTTGGGGTTTGGGGCTGTGATGATGCTTTTGAGTCGCTGGCGATCTCAGGCTCCTCGGAGTCCTCGTACATAGGCTCTTCAGGCTCGTACATAGTTGCCGGCTCACCCTCTTCTAGGATAGTATTTTTGTGCATGACCCAAAAACGATTAGGAAAACGATACAGGTTGAGAGTACCACATAGACCAGGCAGAGGAGAGTCTAGGTTGTCAGGATTGACAATGTCCCCAAGACTCATTGCCGTAGAGAGATAGGGGGAATGGGGGAGCATAATTGATAAATCGATATAGTAGTAAGAGGGTATAGTTTGTGGCCGGGCAGTTTAGCTGGCTTGGTGGGTGTTGGCTGAGGGGAAGTCTTGTTGTAGTAGTCAACACTTTGCCTGCTTGCTGCTTGGGGTTTAATGTAGAAAGTGGTCCAAAGCGAGGTGAAGAAAGCTCGGTATTTATATCCAAGAACAACCCAATTACTTCAATCACGAACACCCAATCATAAGCTGTTAAGTTTACCATTCTAGATGATGCAATCTGATGCTCTAGAGTGGACGTTGCTTGTCTCCAGTAAATTCTCAAGCCTTCGTTGAGTGGTCCGTCATAGCTCATAGTGCAGGTAATAAATGCTGGTGTTGCGTAGGGCAGTTCGCAAACAACCCACAAAGGTAGAACATAATATAAACGTGACTCTTTTGCCGCCGGAAACTACCCCGTCCCTCAATGAAGCTATTCCATGTAGACTTTCAGTACCCCCGGTTACCCACGAGGGTGCGGCCCGGAATACGCTCCCGTGTAGATACATGAAACCTAAAAATGGCACACAAACGAGACTAGGCTTTCACGGCAGTGAGATTTCATATAGCAGAGGGGTGACAAAAGGAGTTGTTTGGTGAACACAAGTTGATGTGTTATCGGTAACGCCCAATAATCGAACCATCAGTTCGTAGAGTCCCTGGCGTACTATAGCAAAACTGGATAATGCTACCTTATGAGGTGATCACAGCCAGAGGAGATACCATTACACAAAGGGCTCTTCCTGTTATTTTACAGTGAGCGTGGCTTTCGGTTCGCGGCTTGTTACGTAGTCAATACTTGAACACATCGGGTTGCACAATCCGAAATGGCAAACTCTACGATATAGATTTGAACATATACGCTTACATTATTTACACTGCATGATAGTTCAATTAACATCCTACAATATTGTCACCAAATTTGGTAGATCCTTTCACTTCAGCTCTAGATACTTGCCCGTGTCAAACCTCGAGCACTGAATAAGCAAAGTGTTAGCCTATTATGAAAGCTAGTCAACACCCCGTCAACCAACCCTCTAGCTATAAAACATGCTCTCTCTCATACCTTTTCCTCCCATACTACCTGCATTCTCACGAAAACGACTATTGCGGTTTTTCCGATGGATTATGATCTGCCTGGCCTATATCATCGTCCCAATCCACGCTTGCCCATAAACAACGTCCCGCGAGACGGTGAGCACCGCCCCACGTACAAAGAGCCTGGCCGACTCGTCCCTATTTTCGTGGAATCCAGCCAGCCTATCCGCATATTCGAGGAATTCAATGTGACCCAGCAGCGTAGTCGCACCAGCAACTCAACGACATCAATGCAGCGCCATATCCAAGAGAAGCAGGCCCATGAGAAGCCTAACAAAATGCACGCCAACCTCGAGTTCTGTCGGATTTCGAACGCGAATATCGGGCAAGCAAATATGCATCATATTTTGACCTCAATGGTGACAATAAACAATAGCGAGCACCTGTATCCAATCTTCATTCACGGCCTAGCTATGGCCGGTGTAGTCAGGGTATCTTGCGTTGCCTGGTTGCTCGGGGCGAAAGCGCGCGCACGCTAAGAATCGCGAGCAACTAAGCACTTAGGCATCCTTCCCCCGGGAATTACCTGTGATGGAATTAATGCCAAGTTCAAGGAGGAAACTGAAATATGAGAGCAGGAGAAACGGTGAATGGGTGAGGTGGATGGTCTCATTGTCACGACAGCTTGTGTAGCCCTCGCAATATTGGTCTTGACTTGAGCAGAACATGGCCAGGGCAGAAATATACAATTTTCTTACTCAATAACGTTAGAATTAGTTTAACCCAGCGTTACAACAGGGGCTATGAGACTTATTAATCAAACCATAGATCATGGTGCTTTGAGAGTAGAGGCAAGTAGGACTATCAATGCTGCAAGAGAGCGTAGCCTTTGCCTAATTCGTCAAGCAGTAAACGCACGGCACCAACTATGCTGAGACCTTCCTGGCCAATCGCATATGGTTGCACAGCAGGTGTTGATTGCGGTGTACTGTGTTCAGGAGAACCGTCCACTTGTGTCAAAGATGCTAGAACCGCGCTCCCACACCTCGTCGTGGGCGATTTTCCCCGGAGGCGAGACCAATCGACACACATCCCATTCAACAATATGCAACTGCACAAATGCAATCATTTTCTCCGCGGCTAAGTTTCGCCGTCATTTCCCGAATGCTAGGCTTGAAATTCTGCAGACAAGTTGGTCATACATGATACCTACTAGCACGCCGCCACCTGTCTTATGGTTTATCGTCGATGGTGCGAAAGGCTCTGCTGAACTCTATAGCTGACTAACCCTTTTTCTTTTCATACGAGACGGCGTCACCACACCAGAATAGATTGCACCCGTCCTTCCTAGCCGCGATGTATCCCCCCCCCGTTTCCCTCTCGATGAAACGGAGATTGCCGCTTTGGCATCGATAACAAACCGTTAACCAGCTGGTGATATGGCAAGTTAGGTGGTACATTTATAGGTAGAACTACCTAACGGGTGTAATGAAGGCCACTCCCTAGATGCTTTTTCGACTCATACAATAGGGAGCTGGCATGAACGTCGTACGCCTGATCTTCTGGGACATTTGGCTCCTGGAGACTAGAACGCGCCCCCTGACAGACGGGAAATAACTCGTAGGGATTCCCGTAATATTTTAGAAACCCTCCGTCGGCTAGCTTCCATCTCTACCCACTTGCTAGGACGTAGGGGTCCGCATTGTAATGATGTGTTCTCGCATGGCGTACTGGGAATACGGCAATATATCCTAGAATAATTTGCTATTATTCTGCTAGTTACTTCGTCAGCGCCGCCTAGCTGACACGGAAACCATTCTGGTTTCATCACGCAATCACTAGATAGAATAGACGGAAAACCATGTATACTAAGCACCGGGCCGTGAATGCTGAGCTTCAGCAGAGCCTTCCACCGGGGCAAAATGTCAGGCCTTGACACCTGCTAAGTAGCGGTAGTTCGGTATATGAGTGTCTGTCAGGTCCAACTACTTTCTGCTCACGACGGGCCTTGCGGGGGCGTTTGCGGGCACGTATGAATGGAGATAATACATCCTCTGTTCCTCAAGAACGGCAGTCTTGGCGCTTATGGGGGTACCACGCATATGTTTGCTCATCCTCCTCCCAGGCTGCGGACTAAACAGATGAGCATACACATGCGCCAAGTAGAGATCGCCGGTATAGTCCTAGGCTCCCCGTGCAGCAATGTTTGTCCTTCACACACCCATGCCTGGTTTCCTGACACAGCCGTATGTACCCTTTGTGTAGGGGTGAAGTAATGGAACTCATTGACCACTTGTGTCAGACGGAATGTTCTTTTCACATGAACGGGTCGAGGGGGTGGGGGGCGTCTACGGTTGGTCAGCTACCAGGCAGGACGGTGGGAGAATAGCCTTCTTACCCTAGAGGCATACTGGCGACCCCTTGCGTTCGGATATTAGTTCGCATATACCGATGACAAGATCATAAGGACTAGGGCTATGTGACTACATTGTTTTGTGTACGTTTTCATGGCCGTTGATCAACAAGCTAGGAACAGTGGAGCCCTCTAGAGCTTATTAGAGCTCTTAGCCTACCCAGGCTGTATGACCAATAACGCGACATTATCGGCAGCAATGAAATCTCTACGAGAGCCGTGGACATCAGAAAATAAACGACTCAACGAGAGCAAATAAATCCTAGGTCTCCTAGCAAAGCCTATCACCGATGAAATGGTATATCTAGCGCCAGACTCCAAAGCAGAAATGACTGAACTCCAATGCAGAAACTGTCCCATCCCCTCTCTACATCGGTTAGTCATCTGTCAGGTCAATCACGTATACCTCCTTACCACCAAGTCGTGATTTCTTGGTGGGTCGAGGCGCCGGGGGATCTTGAGTTAGGTCAAGGATCTCGCCGAGCTCGCGTTTGATTAGAGGGTCTCTATTCTCTCGTTTGATCTTCTGTTCCTAGTAGAAAGTTAGTAAGTTAGGTCCTTCTATAGCATTGCGAGGGTATAACTCACGCGTAACTCATTCAACCGTTCTCTAGCTAGGCGATCCCTCTCGGCCGATGTCATATTCTCAAGAGTAGGTGAGCGCGACGGGCTACGCGGGATGATGAGCTCACGTTTGAGAGCATCTGCAGAGTTGGTAAGTAGCAGGACCAGGACCTTTTGTGTTTCTAAATTCGTAGAATTAACTATACCTTTGGATCGGTACATGAATTTGTAGACAAGGATGGGGCCATTGTCCTCGACGATGTCGCGAGCATCAACCCATGTGGGCATAGAAATAGCCTCGCAGACGCCATATCTGGACAGTGTTAGCTATGTCCCTCGAAATGAGAGGGGGTAGTGGGGGGCCGCACGATGTACCATGCGAAACGGCTTTTCCTTTGAGTGACTTCTCCGCCAGCTCGAAGGTTCCCTCTCTCGCATTGTGGATGCGACGAGATGTGCCTGGGCCATACTCAATAGCCCGTGTGAACTTAACTTCGATAGTTCCAAGGCTCTTCGCGACTTTGAGGTCGCTCTCTACGCGGTCCTTTCGAGCATCATCGACTATAGAGCTGGTAAGTAACTGGATATTAGAATTTTGGAGGGGGACGCGTACTCGTCTTTACAGGGGCGAATTTGAATCTCCGTAGAGACCATGTACCGCTGCTATTGCAAACCTCCTGGCCTTTGATTTGACGGATCGCAAGGCCGTCGAAATCCGTCTCCTTACCCCGAATGACAGACCCTCTATCTAGAGTCAATAATTGCAATTCGTGGTTAAAAAAAAAAAAAAGGGAAAAAAAAAAAGGGAGGGGATTTGGGAGCCTGCAGGGGCAACGGGAGTAGAAGACTCGTGATCAGACAACTTGAGCTCCCTAGACACGTAGTAGAAAGAGAATAGGGGACTCTAACAACTGACCTGATACGCTCCCCGTCTACGTAGGTGTCGGCAATGAGAACGTGGTTACGGTAGCCCCAGGCGTAAGAAGAGTCGATCACAATAGAGACATCGAATTCAGTATTATCGACACACTCGATGTACTTGCTGGTTGTGGGACATGCGACTGGGTCGTCGTTGTCGTGGGCATTGGGATCGTCAAGTTCATGCAGCGGTCGTTCGTGACACCTCACTGTGACCTCGATTCCAGGGACGTCATCATTGATGGCCATCTCAGCCACACGATGACGCGCTCGATATTATGTGGCGTAATATGGTGCCAAGATACAACACTATGAATCTGATCGAAGCTTGGGTGAGATGAAGGAAGAGGTGTATAGAATGAAGTGCGAGTGATGAAATGAGATGCTAGCCGCCGGAGTCGGTGTAAAAAATTATAGCAGAGGTTGTTCCTTACTACCAAATGATGGCAGCCGTGTTATAGTCGGCTGGTTCCGCGGGGCTGTACATAGAGGTTGGGTATAGGCAGGGTTGGTAAAAATATTTACTAAATTAGTATTAGCCTATACTAATATTTACTAAATATTTAAAATTTATACTAATATTTACTAAAAAACTAAAAATGTATACTAATATTTACTAAATTTTTAAAAATATATACTAATATTTACTAAATTTTTAAAAATGTATACTAATATTTACTAATATTTACTAATTAGTATTAATATTTACTAAAAAAAAAACCTTAAAA